>CAXITY010000225.1:0-32812 GCA_964034905.1 Itoplectis maculator
AACGCGATGGCTCGATTTGGCTGATTGACGCTTTTTCACTCGCGGCATCGGTGCCAAACAAGTTTTAACGATGCAAAACGATGGATTTGCACAATATCAAGGTTTTTGACACTCGGCGACCGAGTATACATGCGTGAAGCGCTCGCAAAACGCGATTTCTCGATTTGCTGATTGACGCTTTTTCACTCGCGGCATCGGTGCCAAACGAGTGTTAACGATGCAAAACGATGGAGTTGCACAAAATAAAGGTTTTTGACACTCGGAGACCGAGTTTACATGCGTGCAACGCTCACAAAACGCGATGGCTCGATTTGGCTGATTGACGCATTTTCGCTCGTGGCATCGGTGCCAAACGAATTTCAACGATCCAAAACGATGGATTTGCACAAAATAAAGGTTTTTGACACTCGGAGACCGAGTTTACATGCGTGCAGCGCTCGCAAAACGCGATTTCTCGATTTGGCTGATTGACGCTTTTTCGCTTGCGGCATCGGTGCCAACGAGTTTCAACGATGCAAAACAATGCATTTGCACAAAATAAAGGTTTTGACACTCGGAGAACCGAGTTTACATGCGTGCAACACTCGCAAAACGCGATTTCTCGATTTGGCTGTTTCACGCATTTTCGCTCGCGGCATCGGTGCCAAACGAGTTTCAGCGATGCAAAACGATGCATTTGCATAAAATAAAAGTTTTTGCCACTCGGCGGCCGAGTTTACATGCGTGCAACGCTCACAAAACGCGATGGCTCGATTTGGCTGTTTGACGCATTTTCGCTCGCGGCATCGGTGCCAAACGAGTTTCAACGATGCAAAATGATGCATTTGCACAAAATAAAGGTTTTTGACACTCGGAGACCGAGTTTACATGCGTGCAACACTCGCAAAACGTGCTTTCTCGATTTGGCTGTTTGACGCATTTTCGCTCGCTGCATCGGTGCCAAACGAGTTTCAACGATGCAAAACGATGCATTTGCACAAAATCAAGGTTTTTGACACTCGGCGACCGAGTTTACATGCGTGCAGCGCTCGCAAAACGCGATTTCTCGATTTGGCTGATTGACGCTTTTTCACTCGCGACATCGGTGGCAAACGAGTTTCAACGATGCAAAACGATGGATTTGCACAAAATCAAGGATTTTGACACTCGGCGAGCGAGTTTACATGCGTGCAACGCTCACAAAACGCGATAGCTCGATTTGGCTGACTGACGCTTTTTCACTCGCGGCATCGGTGCCAAACGAGTTTCAACGATGCAAAACGATGCATTTGCACAAAATAAAGGTTCCTGACACTCGGAGACCGAGTTTACATGCGTGCAACTCTCGCAAAACGCGATTTCCCGATTTGGCTGTTTGACGCATTTTCGCTCGCGGCATAGGTGCCCAACGAGTTTCAACGATGCAAAACGATGGATTTACACAAAATTAAGGCTTATGACACTCGGCGAACGAGTTTACATCTGTGCAACGCTCACAAAACGCGATTTCTCGATTTTTCTGATTGACGCTTTTTCACTCGCGGCATCGGTGCCAAACGAGTTTCAACGATGCAAAACGATGCATTTGCACAAAATAAAAGTTTTTGACACTCGGCGACCGTGTTTACATGCGTGCAGCGCTCGCAAAACGCCATTTCTCGATTTGGCTGATAGACGCTTTTTCGCTTGCGGCATCAGTGCCAAACGAGTTTCAACGATGCAAAACGATGCATTTGCACAAAATAAAGGTTTATGACACTCGGAAACCGAGTTTACATGCGTGCAACACTCGCAAAACGCGATTTCCCGATTTGGCTGTTTGACGCATTTTCGCTCGCGGCATAGGTGCCAAACGAGTTTCAACGATGCAAAACGATGCATTTGCACAAAATAAAAGTTTTTGACACTCGGCGACCGTGTTTACATGCGTGCAGCGCTCGCAAAACGCGATTTCTCGATTTGGCTGATTGACGCTTTTTCGCTTGCGGCATCAGTGCCAAACGAGTTTCAACGCTGCAAAACGATGGATTCACACAAAATCAAGGCTTATGACACTCGGCGAACGAGTTTACATGTGTGCAACGCTCACAAAACGCGATTTCTCGATTTGGCTGATTGACGCTTTTTCACTCGCGGCATCGTGCCAAACGAGTTTCAACGATGCAAAACGATGCATTTGCACAAAATAAAAGTTTTTGACACTCGGCGCCCGTGTTTACATGCGTGCAGCTCTCGCAAAACGCGATTTCTCGATTTGGCTGATTGACGCTTTTTCGCTTGCGGCATCAGTGCCAAACGAGTTTCAACGATGCAAAACGATGCATTCGCACAAAATAAAGGTTTTTGACATTCGGAGACCGAGTTTACATGCGTGCAACGCTCACAAAACGCGATGGCTCGATTTGGCTGATTGACGCTTTATCACTCGCGGCATCGGTGCCAAACGAGTTTCAACGATGCAAAACGATGGATTTGCACAAATAAAAGTTTTTGACACTCGGCGACCGTGTTTACATGCGTGCAACATTCGCAAAACGCGATTTCTCGATTTGGCTGTTTGACGCATTTTCGCTCGCGGCATCGTTGAAATTCGTTTGGCACCGATGCAGCGAGCGAAAATGCGTCAAACAGCCAAATCGAGAAAGCACGTTTTGCGAGTGTTGCACGCATGTAAACTCGGTCTCCGAGTGTCAAAACCTTTATTTTGTGCAAATGCATCGTTTTGCATCGTTGAAATTCGTTTGTCACTAATGCCGCGAGCGAAAAAGTGTCAATCAGCCAAATCGAGAATCGCGTTTTGCGAGTGCTGCACGCATGTAAACTCGGTCGCCGAGTGACAAAAACTTTTATTTTGTGCAAATGCATCGTTTTGCATCGTTGAAACTCGCTTGGCACCGATGCGGCGAGCGAAAATGCGTCAAACCGCCAAATCGAGAAATCCCGTTTTGCGAGTGTTGCACGCATGTAAACTCGGTCTCCGAGTGTCAAAAACCTTTATTTTGTGCAAATGCATCGTTTTGCATCGTTGAAACTCGTTTGGCACCGATGCAGCGAGCGAAAATGCGTCAAACAGCCAAATCGAGAAAGCACGTTTTGCGAGTGTTGCACGCATGTAAACTCGGTCTCCGAGTGTCAAAAACCTTTATTTTGTTCAAATGCATCGTTTTGCATCGTTGAAATTAGTTTGGCACCGATGCAGCGAGCGAAAATGCGTCAAACAGCCAAATCGAGAAAGCACGTTTTACGAGTGTTGCACGCATGTAAACTCGGTCTCCGAGTGTCAAAAACCTTTATTTTGTGCAAATGCATCGTTTTGCATCGTTGAAATTCGTTTGGCACCGATGCAGCGAGCGAAAATGCGTCAAACAGCCAAATCGAGAAAGCACGTTTTGCGAGTGTTGCACGCATGTAAACTCGGTCTCCGAGTGTCAAAAACCTTTATTTTGTGCAAATGCATCGTTTTGCATCGTTGAAACTCGTTTGGCACCGATGCAGCGAGCGAAAATGCGTCAAACAGCCAAATCGAGAAAGCACGTTTTGCGAGTGTTGCACGCATGTAAACTCGGTCTCCGAGTGTCAAAAACCTTTATTTTGTTCAAATGCATCGTTCTGCATCGTTGAAATTCGTTTGGCACCGATGCAGCGAGCGAAAATGCGTCAAACAGCCAAATCGAGAAAGCACGTTTTGCGAGTGTCGCACGCATGTAAACTCGGTCTCCGAGTGTCAAAAACCTTTATTTTGTTCAAATGCATCGTTTTGCATCGTTGAAATTCGTTTGGCACCAATGCCGCGAGCGATAAAGTGTCAATCAGCCAAATCGAGAATCGCGTTTTGCGAGTGCTGCACGCATGTAAACTCGGTCGCCGAGTGACAAAAACTTTTATTTTGTGCAAATGCATCGTTTTGCATCGTTGAAACTCGCTTGGCACCGATGCGGCGAGCGAAAATGCGTCAAACCGCCAAATCGAGAAATCCCGTTTTGCGAGTGTTGCACGCATGTAAACTCGGTCTCCGAGTGTCAAAAACCTTTATTTTGTGCAAATGCATCGTTTTGCATCGTTGAAACTCGTTTGGCACCGATGCAGCGAGCGAAAATGCGTCAAACAGCCAAATCGAGAAAGCACGTTTTGCGAGTGTTGCACGCATGTAAACTCGGTCTCCGAGTGTCAAAAACCTTTATTTTGTTCAAATGCATCGTTTTGCATCGTTGAAATTCGTTTGGCACCGATGCAGCGAGCGAAAATGCGTCAAACAGCCAAATCGAGAAAGCACGTTTTGCGAGTGTTGCACGCATGTAAACTCGGTCTCCGAGTGTCAAAAACCTTTATTTTGAAATGCATCGTTTTGCATCGTTGAAACTCGTTTGGCACCGATGCAGCGAGCGAAAAATGCGTCAAACAGCCAAATCGAGAAAGCACGTTTGCGAGTGTTGCACGCATGTAAACTCGGTCTCCGAGTGTCAAAAACCTTTATTTTGTTCAAATGCATCGTTTTGCATCGTTGAAATTCGTTTGGCACGATGCAGCGAGCGAAAATGCGTCAAACAGCCAAATCGAGAAAGCACGTTTTGCGAGTGTTGCACGCATGTAAACTCGGTCTCCGAGTGTCAAAAACCTTTATTTTGTTCAAATGCATCGTTCTGCATCGTTGAAATTCGTTTGGCACCGATGCAGCGAGCGAAAATGCGTCAAACAGCCAAATCGAGAAAGCACGTTTTGCGAGTTGTTGCACGCATGTAAAACTCGGTCTCCGAGTGTCAAAAACCTTTATTTTGTGCAAATGCATCGTTTTGCATCGTTGAAATTCGTTTGTCACTAATGCCGCGAGCGAAAAAGTGTCAATCAGCCAAATCGAGAAATCGGTTTGCGAGTGCTGCACGCATGTAAACTCGGTCGCCGAGTGACAAAACTTTATTTGTGCAAATGCATCGTTTTGCATCGTTGAAACTCGTTTGGCACCGATGCAGCGAGCGAAAATGCGTCAAACAGCCAAATCGAGAAAGCACGTTTTGCGAGTGTTGCACGCATGTAAACTCGGTCTCCGAGTGTCAAAAACCTTTATTTTGTCAATGCATCGTTTTGCATCGTTGAAATTCGTTTGGCACCGATGCAGCGAGCGGAAATGCGTCAAACATGCAAATCGAAAAAGCACGTTTTGCGAGTTTTGCACGCATCTAAACTCGGTCTCCGAGTGTCAAAAACCTTTATTTTGTGCAAATGCATCGTTTTGCATCGTTGAAATTCGTTTGGCACCGATGCAGCGGGCGAAAATGCGTCAAACAGCCAAATCGAGAAAGCACGTTTTGCGAGTTTTGCACGCATGTAAACTCGGGTCTCCGAGTGTCAAAAACCTTTATTTTATGCAAATGCATCGTTTTGCATCGTTGAAATTCGTTTGGCACCGATGCAGCGGGCGAAAATGCGTCAAACAGCCAAATCGAGAAGCACGTTTTGCGAGTGTTGCACGCATGTAAACCGGTCTCCGAGTGTCAAAAACCTTTATTTTGTTCAAATGCATCGTTTTGCATCGTTGAAACTCGTTTGGCACGATGCAGCGAGCGAAAATGCGTTCAAACAGCCAAATCGAGAAAGCACGTTTTGCGAGTGTTGCACGCATGTAAACTCGGTCTCCGAGTGTCAAAAACCTTTATTTTGTGCAAATGCATCGTTTTGCATCGTTGAAAGTCGTTTGGCACCGATGCAGCGAGCGAAAATGCGTCAAACAGCCAATCGAGAAAGCACGTTTTGCGAGTGTTGCACGCATGTAAACTCGGTCTCCGAGTGTCAAAAACCTTTATTTTGTGCAAATGCATCGTTTGTGCATCGTTGAAACTCTTTTGGCACCGATGCAGCGAGCGAAAATGCGTCAAACAGCCAAATCGAGAAAGCACGTTTTGCGAGTGTTGCACGCATGTAAACTCGGTCGCCGAGTGACAAAAACTTTTTATTTTGTGCAAATGCATCGTTTTGCATCGTTGAAAACTCGCTTGGCACCGATGCGGCGAGCGAAAATGCGTCAAACCGCCAAATCGAGAAATCCCGTTTTGCGAGTGTTGCACGCATGTAAACTCGGTCTCCGAGTGTCAAAAACCTTTATTTGTGTAAATGCATCGTTTTGCATCGTTGAAACTCGTTTGGCACCGATGCAGCGAGCGAAAATGCGTCAAACAGCCAAATCGAGAAAGCACGTTTTGCGAGTGTTGCACGCATGTAAACTCGGTCTGCCGAGTGTCAAAAACCTTTATTTTGTTCAAATGCATCGTTTTGCATCGTTGAAATTCGTTTGGCACCGATGCAGCGAGCGAAATTGCGTCAAACAGCCAAATCGAGAAAGCACGTTTTGCGAGTGTTGCACGCATGTAAACTCGGTCTCCGAGTGTCAAAAACCTTTATTTTGTTCAAATGCATCGTTCTGCATCGTTGAAATTCGTTTGGCACCGATGCAGCGAGCGAAAATGCGTCAACAGCCAAATCGAGAAAGCACGTTTGCGAGTGTTGCACGCATGTAAACTCGGTCTCCGAGTGTCCAAAACCCTTTATTTTGTGCCAAATGCATCGTTTTGCATCGTTGAAATTCGTTTGGCACCGATGCAGCGAGCGAAAATGCGTCAAACAGCCAAATCGAGAAAGCACGTTTTGCGAGTGTTGCACGCATGTAAACTCGGTCTCCGAGTGTCAAAAACCTTTATTTTGTGCAAATGCATCGTTTTGCATCGTTGAAACTCGTTTGGCACCGATGCAGCGAGCGAAAATGCGTCAAACAGCCAAATCGAGAAAGCACGTTTTGCGAGTGTTGCACGCATGTAAACTCGGTCTCCGAGTGTCAAAAACCTTTATTTTGTGCAAATGCATCGTTTTGCATCGTTGAAACTCGTTTGGCACCGATGCAGCGAGCGAAAATGCGTCAAACAGCCAAATCGAGAAAGCACGTTTCGCGAGTGTTGCACGCATGTAAACCGGTCTCCGAGTGTCAAAAACCTTTATTTTGTTCAAATGCATCGTTTTGCATCGTTGAAATTCGTTTGTCACCAATGCCGCGAGCGAAAAAGTGTCAATCAGCCAAATCGAGAAATCGCGTTTTGCGAGTGCTGCACGCATGTAAACTCGGTCGCCGAGTGACAAAAACTTTTATTTTGTGCAAATGCATCGTTTTGCATCGTTGAAACTCGCTTGGCACCGATGCGGCGAGCGAAAATGCGTCAAACCGCCAAATCGAGAAATCCCGTTTTGCGAGTGTTGCACGCATGTAAACTCGGTCTCCGAGTGTCAAAAACCTTTATTTTGTTCAAATGCATCGTTTTGCATCGTTGAAACTCGTTTGGCACCGATGCAGCGAGCGAAAATGCGTCAAACAGCCAAATCGAGAAAGCACGTTTTGCGAGTGTTGCACGCATGTAAACTCGGTCTCCGAGTGTCAAAAACCTTTATTTTGTGCAAATGCATCGTTTTGCATCGTTGAAACTCGTTTGGCACCGATGCGGCGAGCGGAAATGCGTCAAACAGCCAAATCGAGAAATCCCGTTTTGCGAGTGTTGCACGCATGTAAACTCGGTCTCCGAGTGTCAAAAACCTTTATTTTGTGCAAATGCATCGTTTTGCATCGTTGAAACTCGTTTGGCACCGATGCAGCGAGCGAAAATGCGTCCAACAGCCAAATCGAGAAAGCACGTTTTGCGAGTGTTGCACGCATGTAAACTCGGTCTCCGAGTGTCAAAAACCTATATTTTGTGCAAATGCATCGTTTTGCATCGTTGAAAGTCGTTTGGCACCGATGCAGCGAGCGAAAATGCGTCAAACAGCCAAATCGAGAAAGCACGTTTTGCGAGTGTTGCACGCATGTAAACTCGGTCTCCGAGTGTCAAAAACCTTTATTTTGTGCAAATGCATCGTTTTGCATCGTTGAAACTCGTTTGGCACCGATGCAGCGAGCGAAAATGCGTCAAACAGCCAAATCGAGAAAGCACGTTTTGCGAGTGTTGCACGCATGTAAACTCGGTCTCCGAGTGTCAAAAACCTTTATTTTGTTCAAATGCATCGTTTTGCATCGTTGAAATTCGTTTGGCACCAATGCCGCGAGCGAAAAAGTGTCAATCAGCCAAATCGAGAAAGCACGTTTTGCGAGTGTTGCACGCATGTAAACTCGGTCTCCGAGTGTCAAAAACCTTTATTTTGTTCAAATGCATCGTTTTGCATCGTTGAAATTCGTTTGGCACCGATGCAGCGAGCGAAAATGCGTCAAACAGCCAAATCGAGAAAGCACGTTTTGCGAGTGTTGCACGCATGTAAACTCGGTCTCCGAGTGTCAAAAACCTTTATTTTGTTCAAATGCATCGTTCTGCATCGTTGAAATTCGTTTGGCACCGATGCAGCGAGCGAAAATGCGTCAAACAGCCAAATCGAGAAAGCACGTTTTGCGAGTGTTGCACGCATGTAAACTCGGTCTCCGAGTGTCAAAAACCTTTATTTTGTGCAAATGCATCGTTTTGCATCGTTGAAATTCGTTTGTCACCAATGCCGCGAGCGAAAAAGTGTCAATCAGCCAAATCGAGAAATCGCGTTTTGCGAGTGCTGCACGCATGTAAACTCGGTCGCCGAGTGACAAAAACTTTTATTTTGTGCAAATGCATCGTTTTGCATCGTTGAAACTCGTTTGGCACCGATGCAGCGAGCGAAAATGCGTCAAACAGCCAAATCGAGAAAGCACGTTTTGCGAGTGTTGCACGCATGTAAACTCGGTCTCCGAGTGTCAAAAACCTTTATTTTGTTCAAATGCATCGTTTTGCATCGTTGAAATTCGTTTGGCACCGATGCAGCGAGCGAAAATGCGTCAAACATGCAAATCGAAAAAGCACGTTTTGCGAGTTTTGCACGCATGTAAACTCGGTCTCCGAGTGTCAAAAACCTTTATTTTGTGCAAATGCATCGTTTTGCATCGTTGAAATTCGTTTGGCACCGATGCAGCGGGCGAAAATGCGTCAAACAGCCAAATCGAGAAAGCACGTTTTGCGAGTTTTGCACGCATGTAAACTCGGTCTCCGAGTGTCAAAAACCTTTATTTTATGCAAATGCATCGTTTTGCATCGTTGAAATTCGTTTGGCACCGATGCAGCGGGCGAAAATGCGTCAAACAGCCAAATCGAGAAAGCACGTTTTGCGAGTGTTGCACGCATGTAAACTCGGTCTCCGAGTGTCAAAAACCTTTATTTTGTGCAAATGCATCGTTTTGCATCGTTGAAACTCGTTTGGCACCGATGCAGCGGGCGAAAATGCGTCAAACAGCCAAATCGAGAAAGCACGTTTTGCGAGTTTTGCACGCATGTAAACTCGGTCTCCGAGTGTCAAAAACCTTTATTTTATGCAAATGCATCGTTTTGCATCGTTGAAATTCGTTTGGCACCGATGCAGCGGGCGAAAATGCGTCAAACAGCCAAATCGAGAAAGCACGTTTTGCGAGTGTTGCACGCATGTAAACTCGGTCTCCGAGTGTCAAAAACCTTTATTTTGTGCAAATGCATCGTTTTGCATCGTTGAAACTCGTTTGGCACCGATGCAGCGAGCGAAAATGCGTCAAACAGCCAAATCGAGAAAGCACGTTTTGCGAGTGTTGCACGCATGTAAACTCGGTCTCCGAGTGTCAAAAACCTTTATTTTGTGCAAATGCATCGTTTTGCATCGTTGAAACTCGTTTGGCACCGATGCAGCGAGCGAAAATGCGTCAAACAGCCAAATCGAGAAAGCACGTTTTGCGAGTGTTGCACGCATGTAAACTCGGTCTCCGAGTGTCAAAAACCTTTATTTTGTTCAAATGCATCGTTTTGCATCGTTGAAACTCGTTTGGCACCGATGCAGCGAGCGAAAATGCGTCAAACAGCCAAATCGAGAAAGCACGTTTTGCGAGTGTTGCACGCATGTAAACTCGGTCTCCGAGTGTCAAAAACCTTTATTTTGTGCAAATGCATCGTTTTGCATCGTTGAAACTCGTTTGGCACCGATGCAGCGAGCGAAAATGCGTCAAACAGCCAAATCGAGAAAGCACGTTTCGCGAGTGTTGCACGCATGTAAACCGGTCTCCGAGTGTCAAAAACCTTTATTTTGTTCAAATGCATCGTTTTGCATCGTTGAAATTCGTTTGTCACCAATGCCGCGAGCGAAAAAGTGTCAATCAGCCAAATCGAGAAATCGCGTTTTGCGAGTGCTGCACGCATGTAAACTCGGTCGCCGAGTGACAAAAACTTTTATTTTGTGCAAATGCATCGTTTTGCATCGTTGAAACTCGCTTGGCACCGATGCGGCGAGCGAAAATGCGTCAAACCGCCAAATCGAGAAATCCCGTTTTGCGAGTGTTGCACGCATGTAAACTCGGTCTCCGAGTGTCAAAAACCTTTATTTTGTGCAAATGCATCGTTTTGCATCGTTGAAACTCGTTTGGCACCGATGCAGCGAGCGAAAATGCGTCAAACAGCCAAATCGAGAAAGCACGTTTTGCGAGTGTTGCACGCATGTAAACTCGGTCTCCGCGTGTCAAAAACCTTTATTTTGTGCAAATGCATCGTTTTGCATCGTTGAAACTCGTTTGGCACCGATGCAGCGAGCGAAAATGCGTCAAACAGCCAAATCGAGAAAGCACGTTTTGCGAGTGTTGCACGCATGTAAACTCGGTCTCCGAGTGTCAAAAACCTTTATTTTGTGCAAATGCATCGTTTTGCATCGTTGAAACTCGTTTGGCACCGATGCAGCGAGCGAAAATGCGTCAAACAGCCAAATCGAGAAAGCACGTTTTGCGAGTGTTGCACGCATGTAAACTCGGTCTCCGAGTGTCAAAAACCTTTATTTTGTTCAAATGCATCGTTTTGCATCGTTGAAATTCGTTTGGCACCGATGCAGCGAGCGAAAATGCGTCAAACAGCCAAATCGAAAAAGCACGTTTTGCGAGTTTTGCACGCATGTAAACTCGGTCTCCGAGTGTCAAAAACCTTTATTTTGTGCAAATGCATCGTTTTGCATCGTTGAAATTCGTTTGGCACTGATGCAGCGGGCGAAAATGCGTCAAACAGCCAAATCGAGAAAGCACGTTTTGCGAGTGTTGCACGCATGTAAACTCGGTCTCCGAGTGTCAAAAACCTTTATTTTGTGCAAATGCATCGTTTTGCATCGTTGAAACTCGTTTGGCACCGATGCAGCGAGCGAAAATGCGTCAAACAGCCAAATCGAGAAAGCACGTTTTGCGAATGTTGCACGCATGTAAACTCGGTCTCCGAGTGTCAAAAACCTTTATTTTGTTCGAATGCATCGTTTTGCATCGTTGAAATTCGTTTGGCACCAATGCCGCGAGCGAAAAAGTGTCAATCAGCCAAATCGAAAAAGCACGTTTTGCGAGTTTTGCACGCATGTAAACTCGGTCTCCGAGTGTCAAAAACCTTTATTTTGTGCAAATGCATCGTTTTGCATCGTTGAAATTCGTTTGGCACCGATGCAGCCAGCGAAAATGCGTCAAACAGCCAAATCGAGAAAGCACGTTTTGCGAGTGTTGCACGCATGTAAACTCGGTCACCGAGTGTCAAAAACCTTTATTTTGTTCGAATGCATCGTTTTGCATCGTTGAAATTCGTTTGGCATCAATGCCGCGAGCGAAAAAGTGTCAATCAGCCAAATCGAGAAAGCACGTTTTGCGAGTGTTGCACGCATGTAAACTCGGTCTCCGAGTGTCAAAAACCTTTATTTTGTGCAAATGCATCGTTTTGCATCGTTGAAACTCGTTTGGCACCGATGCAGCGAGCGAAAATGCGTCAAACAGCCAAAATCGAGGAAAGCACGTTTTGCGAATGTTGCACGCATGTAAACTCGGTCTCCGAGTGTCAAAAACCTTTATTTTGTTCGAATGCATCGTTTTGCATCGTTGAAATTCGTTTGGCACCAATGCCGCGAGCGAAAAAGTGTCCAATCAGCCAAATCGAAAAAAGCACGTTTTGCGAGTTTTGCACGCATGTAAACTCGGTCTCCGAGTGTCAAAACCCTTTATTTTGTGCAAATGCATCGTTTTGCATCGTTGAAATTCGTTCGGCACCGATGCAGCCAGCGAAAATGCGTCAAACAGCCAAATCGAGAAAGCACGTTTTGCGAGTGTTGCACGCATGTAAACTCGGTCACCGAGTGTCAAAAACCTTTATTTTGTTCGAATGCATCGTTTTGCATCGTTGAAATTCGTTTGGCATCAATGCCGCGAGCGAAAAAGTGTCAATCAGCCAAATCGAGAAATCGCGTTTTGCGAGTGCTGCACGCATGTAAACTCGGTCGCCGAGTGACAAAACTTTTATTTTGTGCAAATGCATCGTTTTGCATCGTTGAAACTCGCTTGGCACCGATGCGGCGAGCGAAAATGCGTCAAACAGCCAAATCGAGAAAGCACGTTTTGCGAGTGTTGCACGCATGTAAACTCGGTCTCCGAGTGTCAAAAACCTTTATTTTGTGCAAATGCATCGTTTTACATCGTTGAAACTCGTTTGGCACCGATGCAGCGAGCGAAAATGCGTCAAACAGCCAAACGAGAAAGCACGTTTTGCGAGTGTTGCACGCATGTAAACTCGGTTTCCGAGTGTCAAAAACCTTTATTTTGTGCAAATGCATCGTTTTGCATCGTTGAAACTCGTTTGGCACCGATGCAGCGAGCGAAAATGCGTCAAACAGCCAAATCGAGAAAGCACGTTTTGCGAGTGTTGCACGCATGTAAACCGGTCTCCGAGTGTCAAAAACCTTTATTTTGTTCAAATGCATCGTTTTGCATCGTTGAAATTCGTTTGTCACCAATGCCGCGAGCGAAAAAGTGTCAATCAGCCAAATCGAGAAATCGCGTTTTGCGAGTGCTGCACGCATGTAAACTCGGTCGCCGAGTGACAAAAACTTTTATTTTGTGCAAATGCATCGTTTTGCATCGTTGAAACTCGCTTGGCACCGATGCGGCGAGCGAAAATGCGTCAAACCGCCAAATCGAGAAATCCCGTTTTGCGAGTGTTGCACGCATGTAAACTCGGTCTCCGAGTGTCAAAAACCTTTATTTTGTGCAAATGCATCGTTTTGCATCGTTGAAACTCGTTTGGCAACCGATGCAGCGAGCGGAAATGCGTCAAACAGCCAAATCGAGAAGCACGTTTTGCGAGTGTTGCACGCATGTAAACTCGGTCTCCGCGTGTCAAAAACCTTTATTTTGTGCAAATGCATCGTTTTGCATCGTTGAAACTCGTTTGGCACCGATGCAGCGAGCGAAAATGCGTCAAACAGCCAAATCGAGAAAGCACGTTTTGCGAGTGTTGCACGCATGTAAACTCGGTCTCCGAGTGTCAAAAACCTTTATTTTGTGCAAATGCATCGTTTTGCATCGTTGAAACTCGTTTGGCACCGATGCAGCGAGCGAAAATGCGTCAAACAGCCAAATCGAGAAAGCACGTTTTGCGAGTGTTGCACGCATGTAAACTCGGTCTCCGAGTGTCAAAAACCTTTATTTTGTTCAAATGCATCGTTTTGCATCGTGAAATTCGTTTGGCACCAATGCCGCGAGCGAAAAAGTGTCAATCAGCCAAATCGAGAAATCGCGTTTTGCGAGTGCTGCACGCATGTAAACTCGGTCGCCGAGTGACAAAAACTTTTATTTTGTGCAAATGCATCGTTTTGTATCGTTGAAACTCGCTTGGCACCGATGCGGCGAGCGAAAATGCGTCAAACAGCCAAATCGAGAAAGCACGTTTTGCGAGTGTTGCACGCATGTAAACTCGGTCTCCGAGTGTCAAAAACCTTTATTTTGTTCAAATGCATCGTTTTGCATCGTTGAAATTCGTTTGGCACCGATGCAGCGAGCGAAAATGCGTCAAACAGCCAAATCGAGAAATCCCGTTTTGCGAGTGTTGCACGCATGTAAACTCGGTCTCCGAGTGTCAAAAACCTTTATTTTGTGCAAATGCATCGTTTTGCACCGTTGAAACTCGTTTGGCACCGATGCAGCGAGCGAAAATGCGTCAAACAGCCAAATCGAGAAAGCACGTTTTGCGAGTGTTGCACGCATGTAAACTCGGTCTCCGAGTGTCAAAAACCTTTATTTTGTTCGAATGCATCGTTTTGCATCGTTGAAATTCGTTTGGCACCAATGCCGCGAGCGAAAAAGTGTCAATCAGCCAAATCGAGAAATCGCGTTTTGCGAGTGTTGCACGCATGTAAACTCGGTCTCCGAGTGTCAAAAACCTTTATTTTGTGCAAATGCATCGTTTTGCATCGTTGAAATTCGTTTGGCACCGATGCAGCGAGCGAAAATGCGTCAAACAGCCAAATCGAGAAAGCACGTTTTGCGAGTGTTGCACGCATGTAAACTCGGTCTCCGAGTGTCAAAAACCTTTATTTTGTGCAAATGCATCGTTTTGCATCGTTGAAATTCGTTTGGCACCGATGCAGCGAGCGAAAATGCGTCAAACAGCCAAATCGAGAAAGCACGTTTTGCGAGTGTTGCACGCATGTAAACTCGGTCTCCGAGTGTCAAAAACCTTTATTTTGTGCAAATGCATCGTTTTGCATCGTTGAAACTCGTTTGGCACCGATGCAGCAGGCGAAAATGCGTCAAACAGCCAAATCAAGAAAGCACGTTTTGCGAGTGTTGCACGCATGTAAACTCGGTCTCCGAGTGTCAAAAACCTTTATTTTGTGCAAATGCATCGTTTTGCATCGTTGAAACTCGTTTGGCACCGATGCAGCGAGCGAAAATACGTCAAACAGCCAAATCGAGAAAGCACGTTTTGCGAGTGTTGCACGCATGTAAACTCGGTCTCCGAGTGTCAAAAACCTTTATTTTGTGCAAATGCATCGTTTTGCATCGTTGAAACTCGTTTGGCACCGATGCAGCGAGCGAAAATGCGTCAAACAGCCAAATCGAGAAAGCACGTTTTGCGAGTGTTGCACGCATGTAAACTCGGTCTCCGAGTGTCAAAAAACCTTTATTTTGTTCAAATGCATCGTTTTGCATCGTTGAAATTCGTTTGGCACCAATGCCGCGAGCGAAAAAGTGTCAATCAGCCAAATCGAGAAATCGCGTTTTGCGAGTGCTGCACGCATGTAAACTCGGTCGCCGAGTGACAAAAACTTTTATTTTGTGCAAATGCATCGTTTTGCATCGTTGAAACTCGTTTGGCACCGATGCAGCGAGCGAAAATGCGTCAAACAGCCAAATCGAGAAAGCACGTTTTGCGAGTGTTGCACGCATGTAAACTCGGTCTCCGAGTGTCAAAAACCTTTATTTTGTTCAAATGCATCGTTTTGCATCGTTGAAATTCGTTTGGCACCGATGCAGCGAGCGAAAATGCGTCAAACAGCCAAATCGAGAAAGCACGTTTTGCGAGTGTTGCACGCATGTAAACTCGGTCTCCGCGTGTCAAAAACCTTTATTTTGTGCAAATGCATCGTTTTGCATCGTTGAAACTCGTTTGGCACCGATTCAGCGAGCGAAAATGCGTCAAACAGCCAAATCGAGAAAGCACGTTTTACGAGTGTTGCACGCATGTAAACTCGGTCTCCGAGTGTCAAAAACCTTTATTTTGTGCAAATGCATCGTTTTGCATCGTTGAAACTCGTTTGGCACCGATGCAGCGAGCGAAAATGCGTCAAACAGCCAAATCGAGAAAGCACGTTTTGCGAGTGTTGCACGCATGTAAACTCGGTCTCCGAGTGTCAAAAACCTTTATTTTGTTCAAATGCATCGTTTTGCATCGTTGAAATTCGTTTGGCACCAATGCCGCGAGCGAAAAAGTGTCAATCAGCCAAATCGAGAAATCGCGTTTTGCGAGTGTTGCACGCATGTAAACTCGGTCTCCGAGTGTCAAAAACCTTTATTTTGTGCAAATGCACCGTTTTGCATCGTTGAAACTCGTTTGGCACCGATGCAGCGAGCGAAAATGCGTCAAACAGCCAAATCGAGAAAGCACGTTTTGCGAGTGTTGCACGCATGTAAACTCGGTCTCCGAGTGTCAAAAACCTTTATTTTGTGCAAATGCATCGTTTTGCATCGTTGAAACTCGTTTGGCACCGATGCAGCGAGCGAAAATGCGTCAAACAGCCAAATCGAGAAAGCACGTTTTGCGAGTGTTGCACGCATGTAAACTCGGTCTCCGAGTGTCAAAAACCTTTATTTTATTCAAATGCATCGTTTTGCATCGTTGAAATTCGTTTGGCACCGATGCAGCGAGCGAAAATGCGTCAAACAGCCAAATCGAAAAAGCACGTTTTGCGAGTTTTGCACGCATGTAAACTCGGTCTCCGAGTGTCAAAAACCTTTATTTTGTGCAAATGCATCGTTTTGCATCGTTGAAATTCGTTTGGCACCGATGCAGCGGACGAAAATGCGTCAAACAGCCAAATCGAGAAAGCACGTTTTGCGAGTGTTGCACGCATGTAAACTCGGTCTCCGAGTGTCAAAAACCTTTATTTTGTGCAAATGCATCGTTTTGCATCGTTGAAACTCGTTTGGCACCGATGCATCGAGCGAAAATGCGTCAAACAGCCAAATCGAGAAAGCACGTTTTGCGAGTGTTGCACGCATGTAAACTCGGTCTCCGAGTGTCAAAAACCTTTATTTTGTTCGAATGCATCGTTTTGCATCGTTGAAATTCGTTTGGCACCAATGCCGCGAGCGAAAAAGTGTCAATCAGCTAAATCGAGAAATCGCGTTTTGCGAGTGCTGCACGCATGTAAACTCGGTCTCCGAGTGTCAAAAACCTTTATTTTGTGCAAATGCATCGTTTTGCACCGTTGAAACTCGTTTGGCACCGATGCAGCGAGCGAAAATGCGTCAAACAGCCAAATCGAGAAAGCACGTTTTGCGAGTGTTGCACGCATGTAAACTCGGTCTCCGAGTGTCAAAAACCTTTATTTTGTTCGAATGCATCGTTTTGCATCGTTGAAATTCGTTTGGCACCAATGCCGCGAGCGAAAAAGTGTCAATCAGCCAAATCGAGAAATCGCGTTTTGCGAGTGCTGCACGCATGTAAACTCGGTCGCCGAGTGACAAAAACTTTTATTTTGTGCAAATGCATCGTTTTGCATCGTTGAAACTCGCTTGGCACCGATGCGGCGAGCGAAAATGCGTCAAACCGCCAAATCGAGAAATCCCGTTTTGCGAGTGTTGCACGCATGTAAACTCGGTCTCCGAGTGTCAAAAACCTTTATTTTATTCAAATGCATCGTTTTGCATCGTTGAAATTCGTTTGGCACCGATGCAGCGAGCGAAAATGCGTCAAACAGCCAAATCGAGAAAGCACGTTTTGCGAGTGTTGCACGCATGTAAACTCGGTCTCCGAGTGTCAAAAACCTTTATTTTGTGCAAATGCATCGTTTTGCATCGTTGAAATTCGTTTGGCACCGATGCAGCGAGCGAAAATGCGTCAAACAGCTAAATCGAGAAAGCACGTTTTGCGAGTGTTGCACGCATGTAAACTCGGTCTCCGAGTGTCAAAAACCTTTATTTTGTGCAAATGCATCGTTTTGCATCGTTGAAACTCGTTTGGCACCGATGCAGCGAGCGAAAATGCGTCAAACAGCCAAATCGAGAAAGCACGTTTTGCGAGTGTTGCACGCATGTAAACTCGGTCTCCGAGTGTCAAAAACCTTTATTTTGTGCAAATGCATCGTTTTACATCGTTGAAACTCGTTTGGCACCGATGCAGCGAGCGAAAATGCGTCAAACAGCCAAATCGAGAAAGCACGTTTTGCGAGTGTTGCACGCATGTAAACTCGGTCTCCGAGTGTCAAAAACCTTTATTTTGTGCAAATGCATCGTTTTGCATCGTTGAAACTCGTTTGGCACCGATGCAGCGAGCGAAAATGCGTCAAACAGCCAAATCGAGAAAGCACGTTTTGCGAGTGTTGCACGCATGTAAACTCGGTCTCCGAGTGTCAAAAACCTTTATTTTGTGCAAATGCATCGTCTTGCATCGTTGAAACTCGTTTGGCACCGATGCAGCGAGCGAAAATGCGTCAAACAGCCAAATCGAGAAAGCACGTTTTGCGAGTGTTGCACGCATGTAAACTCGGTCTCCGAGTGTCAAAAACCTTTATTTTGTGCAAATGCATCGTTTTGCATCGTTGAAACTCGTTCGGCACCGATGCAGCGAGCGAAAATGCGTCAAACAGCCAAATCGAGAAAGCACGTTTTGCGAGTGTTGCACGCATGTAAACTCGGTCTCCGAGTGTCAAAAACCTTTATTTTGTGCAAATGCATCGTTTTGCATCGTTGAAACTCGTTCGGCACCGATGCAGCGAGCGAAAATGCGTCAAACAGCCAAATCGAGAAAGCACGTTTTGCGAGTGTTGCACGCATGTAAACTCGGTCTCCGAGTGTCAAAAACCTTTATTTTGTTCAATGCATCGTTTTGCATCGTTGAAATTCGTTTGGCACCGATGCAGCGAGCGAAAATGCGTCAAACAGCCAAATCGAGAAAGCACGTTTTGCGAGTGTTGCACGCATGTAAACTCGGTCTCCGAGTGCCAAAAACCTTTATTTTGTGCAAATGCATCGTTTTGCATCGTTGAAACTCGTTTGGCACCGATGCAGCGAGCGAAAATGCGTCAAACAGCCAAATCGAGACAGCACGTTTTGCGAGTGTTGCACGCATGTAAACTCGGTCTCCGAGTGTCAAAAACCTTTATTTTGTGCAAATGCATCGTTTTGCATCGTTGAAACTCGTTTGGCACCGATGCAGCGAGCGAAAATGCGTCAAACAGCCAAATCGAGAAAGCACGTTTTGCGAGTGTTGCACGCATGTAAACTCGGTCTCCGAGTGTCAAAAACCTTTATTTTGTGCAAATGCATCGTTTTACATCGTTGAAACTCGTTTGGCACCGATGCAGCGAGCGAAAATGCGTCAAACAGCCAAATCGAGAAAGCACGTTTTGCGAGTGTTGCACGCATGTAAACTCGGTCTCCGAGTGTCAAAAACCTTTATTTTGTGCAAATGCATCGTTTTGCATCGTTGAAACTCGTTTGGCACCGATGCAGCGAGCGAAAATGCGTCAAACAGCCAAATCGAGAAAGCACGTTTTGCGAGTGTTGCACGCATGTAAACTCGGTCTCCGAGTGTCAAAAACCTTTATTTTGTGCAAATGCATCGTTTTGCATCGTTGAAACTCGTTTGGCACCGATGCAGCGAGCGAAAATGCGTCAAACAGCCAGATCGAGAAAGCACGTTTCGCGAGTGTTGCACGCATGTAAACCGGTCTCCGAGTGTCAAAAACCTTTATTTTGTTCAAATGCATCGTTTTGCATCGTTGAAATTCGTTTGTCACCAATGCCGCGAGCGAAAAAGTGTCAATCAGCCAAATCGAGAAATCGCGTTTTGCGAGTGCTGCACGCATGTAAACTCGGTCGCCGAGTGACAAAAACTTTTATTTTGTGCAAATGCATCGTTTTGCATCGTTGAAACTCGCTTGGCACCGATGCGGCGAGCGAAAATGCGTCAAACAGCCAAATCGAGAAAGCACGTTTTGCGAGTGTTGCACGCATGTAAACTCGGTCTCCGCGTGTCAAAAACATTTATTTTGTGCAAATGCATCGTTTTGCATCGTTGAAACTCGTTTGGCACCGATGCAGCGAGCGAAAATGCGTCAAACAGCCAAATCGAGAAAGCACGTTTTGCGAGTGTTGCACGCATGTAAACTCGGTCTCCGAGTGTCAAAAACCTTTATTTTGTGCAAATGCATCGTTTTGCATCGTTGAAACTCGTTTGGCACCGATGCAGCGAGCGAAAATGCGTCAAACAGCCAAATCGAGAAAGCACGTTTTGCGAGTGTTGCACGCATGTAAACTCGGTCTCCGAGTGTCAAAAACCTTTATTTTGTTCAAATGCATCGTTTTGCATCGTTGAAATTCGTTTGGCACCGATGCAGCGAGCGAAAATGCGTCAAACAGCCAAATCGAAAAAGCACGTTTTGCGAGTTTTGCACGCATGTAAACTCGGTCTCCGAGTGTCAAAAACCTTTATTTTGTGCAAATGCATCGTTTTGCATCGTTGAAATTCGTTTGTCACCGATGCAGCGGGCGAAAATGCGTCAAACAGCCAAATCGAGAAAGCACGTTTTGCGAGTGTTGCACGCATGTAAACTCGGTCTCCGAGTGTCAAAAACCTTTATTTTGTGCAAATGCATCGTTTTGCATCGTTGAAACTCGTTTGGCACCGATGCAGCGAGCGAAAATGCGTCAAACAGCCAAATCGAGAAAGCACGTTTTGCGAATGTTGCACGCATGTAAACTCGGTCTCCGAGTGTCAAAAACCTTTATTTTGTTCGAATGCATCGTTTTGCATCGTTGAAATTCGTTTGGCACCAATGCCGCGAGCGAAAAAGTGTCAATCAGCCAAATCGAGAAATCGCGTTTTGCGAGTGCTGCACGCATGTAAACTCGGTCGCCGAGTGACAAAAACTTTTATTTTGTGCAAATGCATCGTTTTGTATCGTTGAAACTCGCTTGGCACCGATGCGGCGAGCGAAAATGCGTCAAACAGCCAAATCGAGAAAGCACGTTTTGCGAGTGTTGCACGCATGTAAACTCGGTCTCCGAGTGTCAAAAACCTTTATTTTGTTCAAATGCATCGTTTTGCATCGTTGAAATTCGTTTGGCACCGATGCAGCGAGCGAAAATGCGTCAAACAGCCAAATCGAGAAATCCCGTTTTGCGAGTGTTGCACGCATGTAAACTCGGTCTCCGAGTGTCAAAAACCTTTATTTTGTGCAAATGCATCGTTTTGCACCGTTGAAACTCGTTTGGCACCGATGCAGCGAGCGAAAATGCGTCAAACAGCCAAATCGAGAAAGCACGTTTTGCGAGTGTTGCACGCATGTAAACTCGGTCTCCGAGTGTCAAAAACCTTTATTTTGTTCGAATGCATCGTTTTGCATCGTTGAAATTCGTTTGGCACCAATGCCGCGAGCGAAAAAGTGTCAATCAGCCAAATCGAGAAATCGCGTTTTGCGAGTGTTGCACGCATGTAAACTCGGTCTCCGAGTGTCAAAAACCTTTATTTTGTGCAAATGCATCGTTTTGCATCGTTGAAACTCGTTTGGCACCGATGCAGCGAGCGAAAATGCGTCAAACAGCCAAATCGAGAAAGCACGTTTTGCGAGTGTTGCACGCATGTAAACTCGGTCTCCGCGTGTCAAAAACCTTTATTTTGTGCAAATGCATCGTTTTGCATCGTTGAAACTCGTTTGGCACCGATGCAGCGAGCGAAAATGCGTCAAACAGCCAAATCGAGAAAGCACGTTTTGCGAGTGTTGCACGCATGTAAACTCGGTCTCCGAGTGTCAAAAACCTTTATTTTGTGCAAATGCATCGTTTTGCATCGTTGAAACTCGTTTGGCACCGATGCAGCGAGCGAAAATGCGTCAAACAGCCAAATCGAGAAAGCACGTTTTGCGAGTGTTGCACGCATGTAAACTCGGTCTCCGAGTGTCAAAAACCTTTATTTTGTTCAAATGCATCGTTTTGCATCGTTGAAATTCGTTTGGCACCGATGCAGCGAGCGAAAATGCGTCAAACAGCCAAATCGAAAAAGCACGTTTTGCGAGTTTTGCACGCATGTAAACTCGGTCTCCGAGTGTCAAAAACCTTTATTTTGTGCAAATGCATCGTTTTGCATCGTTGAAATTCGTTTGGCACCGATGCAGCGGGCGAAAATGCGTCAAACAGCCAAATCGAGAAAGCACGTTTTGCGAGTGTTGCACGCATGTAAACTCGGTCTCCGAGTGTCAAAAACCTTTATTTTGTGCAAATGCATCGTTTTGCATCGTTGAAACTCGTTTGGCACCGATGCAGCGAGCGAAAATGCGTCAAACAGCCAAATCGAGAAAGCACGTTTTGCGAATGTTGCACGCATGTAAACTCGGTCTCCGAGTGTCAAAAACCTTTATTTTGTTCGAATGCATCGTTTTGCATCGTTGAAATTCGTTTGGCACCAATGCCGCGAGCGAAAAAGTGTCAATCAGCCAAATCGAGAAATCGCGTTTTGCGAGTGCTGCACGCATGTAAACTCGGTCGCCGAGTGACAAAAACTTTTATTTTGTGCAAATGCATCGTTTTGTATCGTTGAAACTCGCTTGGCACCGATGCGGCGAGCGAAAATGCGTCAAACAGCCAAATCGAGAAAGCACGTTTTGCGAGTGTTGCACGCATGTAAACTCGGTCTCCGAGTGTCAAAAACCTTTATTTTGTTCAAATGCATCGTTTTGCATCGTTGAAATTCGTTTGGCACCGATGCAGCGAGCGAAAATGCGTCAAACAGCCAAATCGAGAAATCCCGTTTTGCGAGTGTTGCACGCATGTAAACTCGGTCTCCGAGTGTCAAAAACCTTTATTTTGTGTAAATGCATCGTTTTGCATCGTTGAAACTCGTTTGGCACCGATGCAGCGAGCGAAAATGCGTCAAACAGCCAAATCGAGAAAGCACGTTTTGCGAGTGTTGCACGCATGTAAACTCGGTCTCCGAGTGTCAAAAACCTTTATTTTGTTCGAATGCATCGTTTTGCATCGTTGAAATTCGTTTGGCACCAATGCCGCGAGCGAAAAAGTGTCAATCAGCCAAATCGAGAAATCGCGTTTTGCGAGTGTTGCACGCATGTAAACTCGGTCTCCGAGTGTCAAAAACCTTTATTTTGTGCAAATGCATCGTTTTGCATCGTTGAAACTCGTTTGGCACCGATGCAGCGAGCGAAAATGCGTCAAACAGCCAAATCGAGAAAGCACGTTTTGCGAGTGTTGCACGCATGTAAACTCGGTCTCCGAGTGTCAAAAACCTTCATTTTGTGCAAATGCATCGTTTTGCATCGTTGAAATTCGTTTGGCACCGATGCAGCGAGCGAAAATGCGTCAAACAGCCAAATCGAGAAAGCACGTTTTGCGAGTGTTGCACGCATGTAAACTCGGTCTCCGAGTGTCAAAAACCTTTATTTTGTGCAAATGCATCGTTTTGCATCGTTGAAACTCGTTTGGCACCGATGCAGCAAGCGAAAATGCGTCAAACAGCCAAATCAAGAAAGCACGTTTTGCGAGTGTTGCACGCATGTAAACTCGGTCTCCGAGTGTCAAAAACCTTTATTTTGTGCAAATGCATCGTTTTGCATCGTTGAAACTCGTTTGGCACCGATGCAGCGAGCGAAAATGCGTCAAACAGCCAAATCGAGAAAGCACGTTTTGCGAGTGTTGCACGCATGTAAACTGGGTATCCGAGTGTCAAAAACCTTTATTTTGTTCAAATGCATCGTTTTGCATCGTTGAAATTCGTTTGGCACCGATGCAGCGAGCGAAAATGCGTCAAACAGCCAAATCGAGAAAGCACGTTTTGCGAGTGTTGCACGCATGTAAACTCGGTCTCCGAGTGTCAAAAACCTTTATTTTGTTCAAATGCATCGTTTTGCATCGTTGAAATTCGTTTGGCACCGATGCAGCGAGCGAAAATGCGTCAAACAGCCAAATCGAGAAAGCACGTTTTGCGAGTGTTGCACGCATGTAAACTCGGTCTCCGAGTGTCAAAAACCTTTATTTTGTGCAAATGCATCGTTTTGCATCGTTGAAACTCGTTTGGCACCGATGCAGCGAGCGAAAATGCGTCAAACAGCCAAATCGAGAAAGCACGTTTTGCGAGTGTTGCACGCATGTAAACTCGGTCTCCGAGTGTCAAAAACCTTTATTTTGTTCAAATGCATCGTTTTGCATCGTTGAAATTCGTTTGGCACCAATGCCGCGAGCGAAAAAGTGTCAATCAGCCAAATCGAGAAATCGCGTTTTGCGAGTGCTGCACGCATGTAAACTCGGTCTCCGAGTGTCAAAAACCTTTATTTTGTGCAAATGCATCGTTTTGCATCGTTGAAACTCGTTTGGCACCGATGCAGCGAGCGAAAATGCGTCAAACAGCCAAATCGAGAAAGCACGTTTTGCGAGTGTTGCACGCATGTAAACTCGGTCTCCGAATGTCAAAAACCTTTATTTTGTGCAAATACATCGTTTTGCATCGTTGAAACTCGTTTGGCACCGATGCAGCGAGCGAGAATGCGTCAAACAGCCAAATTGAGAAAGCACGTTTTGCGAGTGTTGCACGCATGTAAACTCGGTCTCCGAGTGTCAAAAACCTTTATTTTGTTCAAATGCATCGTTTTGCATCGTTGAAATTCGTTTGGCACCAATGCCGCGAGTGAAAAAGTGTCAATCAGCCAAATCGAGAAATCGCGTTTTGCGAGTGTTGCACTTATGTAAACTCGGTCTCCGAGTGTCAAAAACCTTTATTTTGTGCAAATGCATCGTTTTGCATCCTTGAAACTCGTTTGGCACCGATGCAGCGAGCGAAAATGCGTCAAACAGCCAAATCGAGAAAGCACGTTTTGCGAGTGTTGCACGCATGTAAACTCGGTCTCCGAGTGTCAAAAACCTTTATTTTGTTCAAATGCATCGTTTTGCATCGTTGAAATTCGTTTGGCACCAATGCCGCGAGCGAAAAAGTGTCAATCAGCCAAATCGAGAAATCGCGTTTTGCGAGTGCTGCACGCATGTAAACTCGGTCGCCGAGTGACAAAAACTTTTATTTTGTGCAAATGCATCGATTTGCATCGTTGAAACTCGCTTGGCACCGATGCGGCGAGCGAAAATGCGTCAAACCTCCAAATCGAGAAATCCCGTTTTGCGAGTTTGCACGCATGTAAACTCGGTCTCCGAGTGTCAAAAACCTTTATTTTGTGCAAATGCATCGTTTTGCATCGTTGAAACTCGTTTGGCACCGATGCAGCGAGCGAAAATGCGTCAAACAGCCAAATCGAGAAAGCACGTTTTGCGAGTGTTGCACGCATGTAAACTCGGTCTCCGAGTGTCAAAAACCTTTATTTTGTGCAAATGCATCGTTTTGCATCGTTGAAACTCGTTTGGCACCGATGCAGCGAGCGAAAATGCGTCAAACAGCCAAATCGAGAAAGCACGTTTTGCGAGTGTTGCACGCATGTAAACTCGGTCTCCGAGTGTCAAAAACCTCTATTTTGTTCAAATGCATCGTTTTGCATCGTTGAAATTCGTTTGGCACCGATGCAGCGAGCGAAAATGCGTCAAACAGCCAAATCGAGAAAGCACGTTTTGCGAGTGTTGCACGCATGTAAACTCGGTCTCCGAGTGTCAAAAACCGTTATTTTGTGCAAATGCATCGTTTTGCATCGTTGAAACTCGTTTGGCACCGATGCAGCGAGCGAAAATGCGTCAAACAGCCAAATCGAGAAAGCACGTTTTGCGAGTGTTGCACGCATGTAAACTCGGTCTCCGAGTGTCAAAAACCTTTATTTTGTTCAAATGCATCGTTTTGCATCGTTGAAATTCGTTTGGCACCAATGCCGCGAGCGAAAAAGTGTCAATCAGCCAAATCGAGAAATCGCGTTTTGCGAGTGCTGCACGCATGTAAACTCGGTCGCCGAGTGACAAAAACTTTTATTTTGTGCAAATGCATCGATTTGCATCGTTGAAACTCGCTTGGCACCGATGCGGCGAGCGAAAATGCGTCAAACCGCCAAATCGAGAAATCCCGTTTTGCGAGTTTGCACGCATGTAAATTCGGTCTCCGTGTGTCAAAAACCTTTATTTTGTGCAAATGCATCGTTTTGCATCGTTGAAACTCGTTTGGCACCGATGCAGCTAGCGAAAATGCGTCAAACAGCCAAATCGAGAAAGCACGTTTTGCGAGTGTTGCACGCATGTAAACTCGGTCTCCGAGTGTCAAAAACCTTTATTTTGTGCAAATGCATCGTTTTGCATCGTTGAAACTCGTTTGGCACCGATGCAGCGAGCGAAAATGCGTCAAACAGCCAAATCGAGAAAGCACGTTTTGCGAGTGTTGCACGCATGTAAACTCGGTCTCCGAGTGTCAAAAACCTTTATTTTGTTCAAATGCATCGTTTTGCATCGTTGAAATTCGTTTGGCACCGATGCAGCGAGCGAAAATGCGTCAAACAGCCAAATCGAGAAAGCACGTTTTGCGAGTGTTGCACGCATGTAAACTCGGTCTCCGAGTGTCAAAAACCTTTATTTTGTGCAAATGCATCGTTTTGCATCGTTGAAATTCGTTTAGCACCGATGCAGCGAGCGAAAATGCGTCAAACAGCCAAATCGAGAAGCACGTTTTGCGAGTGTTGCACGCATGTAAACTCGGTCTCCGAGTGTCAAAAACCTTTATTTTGTGCAAATGCATCGTTTTGCATCGTTGAAACTCGTTTGGCACCGATGCAGCGAGCGAAAATGCGTCAAACAGCCAAATCGAGAAAGCACGTTTTGCGAGTGTTGCACGCATGTAAACCGGTCTCCGAGTGTCAAAACCTTTATTTTATTCAAATGCATCGTTTTGCATCGTTGAAATTCGTTTGTCACCAATGCCGCGAGCGAAAAAGTGTCAATCAGCCAAATCGAGAAATCGCGTTTTGCGAGTGCTGCACGCATGTAAACTCGGTCGCCGAGTGACAAAAACTTATATTTTGTGCAAATGCATCGTTTTGCATCGTTGAAACTCGCTTGGCACCGATGCGGCGAGCGAAAATGCGTCAAACCGCCAAATCGAGAAATCCCGTTTTGCGAGTGGTGCACGCATGTAAACTCGGTCTCCGAGTGTCAAAAACCTTTATTTTGTGCAAATGCATCGTTTTGCATCGTTGAAACTCGTTTGGCACCGATGCAGCGAGCGAAAATGCGTCAAACAGCCAAATCGAGAAAGCACGTTTTGCGAGTGTTGCACGCATGTAAACTCGGTCTCCGAGTGTCAAAAACCTTTATTTTGTGCAAATGCATCGTTTTGCATCGTTGAAACTCGTTTGGCACCGTTGCAGCGAGCGAAAATGCGTCAAACAGCCAAATCGAGAAAGCACGTTTTGCGAGTGTTGCACGCATGTAAACTCGGTCTCCGAGTGTTAAAAACCTTTATTTTGTGCAAATGCATCGTTTTGCATCGTTGAAACTCGTTTGGCACCGATGCAGCAAGCGAAAATGCGTCAAACAGCCAAATCGAGAAAGCACGTTTTTGCGAGTGTTGCACGCATGTAAACTCGGTCTCCGAGTGTCAAAAACCTTTATTTTGTGCAAATGCATCGTTTTGCATCGTTGAAACTCGTTTGGCACCGATGCAGCGAGCGAAAATGCGTCAAACAGCCAAATCGAGAAAGCCCGTTTTGCGAGTGTTGCACGCATGTAAACTCGGTCTCCGAGTGTTAAAACCTTTATTTTGTTCAAATGCATCGTTCTGCATCGTTGAAATTCGTTTGGCACCGATGCAGCGAGCGAAAATGCGTCAAACAGCCAAATCGAGAAAGCACGTTTTGCGAGTGTTGCACGCATGTAAACTCGGTCTCCGAGTGTCAAAAACCTTTATTTTGTGCAAATGCATCGTTTTGCATCGTGAAACTCGTTTGGCACCGATGCAGCGAGCGAAATGCGTCAAACAGCCAAATCGAGAAAGCACGTTTTGCGAGTGTTGCACGCATGTAAACTCGGTCTCCGAGTGTCAAAAACCTTTATTTTGTTCAAATGCATCGTTTTGCATCGTTGAAATTCGTTTGGCACCAATGCCGCGAGCGAAAAAGTGTCAATCAGCCAAATCGAGAAAGCACGTTTTGCGAGTGTTGCACGCATGTAAACTCGGTCTCCGAGTGTCAAAAACCTTTATTTTGTTCAAATGCATCGTTTTGCATCGTTGAAATTCGTTTGGCACCGATGCAGCGAGCGAAATGCGTCAAACAGCCAAATCGAGAAAGCACGTTTTGCGAGTGCTGCACGCATGTAAACTCGGTCGCCGAGCGACAAAAACTTTTATTTTGTGCAAATGCATCGTTTTGCATCGTTGAAACTCGTTTGGCACCAATGCAGCGAGCGAAAATGCGTCAAACAGCCAAATCGAGAAAGCACGTTTTGCGAGTGTTGCACGCATGTAAACTCGGTCTCCGAGTGTCAAAAACCTTTATTTTGTGCAAATGCATCGTTTTGCATCGTTGAAACTCGTTTGGCACCGATGCAGCGAGCGAAAATGCGTCAAACAGCCAAATCGAGAAAGCACGTTTTGCGAGTGTTGCACGCATGTAAACTCGGTCTCCGAGTGTCAAAAACCTTTATTTTGTTCAAATGCATCGTTTTGCATCGTTGAAATTCGTTTGGCACCGATGCAGCGAGCGAAAATGCGTCAAACAGCCAAATCGAGAAAGCACGTTTTGCGAGTGTTGCACGCAGGTAAACTCGGTCTCCGAGGTGTCAAAAACCTTTATTTTGTGCAAATGCATCGTTTTGCATCGTTGAAATTCGTTTAGCACCGATGCAGCGAGCGAAAATGCGTCAAACAGCCAAATCGAGAAAGCACGTTTTGCGAGTGTTGCACGCATGTAAACTCGGTCTCCGAGTGTCAAAAACCTTTATTTGTGCAAATGCATCGTTTTGCATCGTTGAAACTCGTTTGGCACCGATGCAGCGAGCGAAAATGCGTCAAACAGCCAAATCGAGAAAGCACGTTTTGCGAGTGTTGCACGCATGTAAACTCGGTCTCCGAGTGTCAAAAACCTTTATTTTGTGCAAATGCATCGTTTTGCATCGTTGAAACTCGTTTGGCACCGATGCAGCGAGCGAAAATGCGTCAAACAGCCAAATCGAGAAAGCACGTTTTGCGAGTGTTGCACGCATGTAAACTCGGTCTCCGAGTGTCAAAAACTTTTATTTTGTTCAAATGCATCGTTTTGCATCGTTGAAATTCGTTTGGCACCGATGCAGCGAGCGAAAATGCGTCAAACAGCCAAATCGAGAAAGCACGTTTTGCGAGTGTTGCACGCATGTAAACTCGGTCTCCGAGTGTTAAAAACCTTTATTTTGTTCAAATGCATCGTTCTGCATCGTTTGAAATTCGTTTGGCACCGATGCAGCGAGCGAAAATGCGTCAAACAGCCAAATCGAGAAAGCACGTTTTGCGAGTGTTGCACGCATGTAAACTCGGTCTCCGAGTGTCAAAAACCTTTATTTTGTGCAAATGCATCGTTTTGCATCGTTGAAACTCGTTTGGCACCGATGCAGCGAGCGAAAATGCGTCAAACAGCCAAATCGAGAAAGCACGTTTTGCGAGTGTTGCACGCAGGTAAACTCGGTCTCCGAGTGTCAAAAACCTTTATTTTGTGCAAATGCATCGTTTTGCATCGTTGAAATTCGTTTAAGCACCGATGCAGCGAGCGAAAATGCGTCAACAGCCAAATCGAGAAAGCACGTTTTGCGAGTGTTGCACGCATGTAAACTCGGTCTCCGAGTGTCAAAAACCTTTATTTTGTGCAAATGCATCGTTTTGCATCGTTGAAACTCGTTTGGCACCGATGCAGCGAGCGAAAATGCGTCAAACAGCCAAATCGAGAAAGCACGTTTTGCGAGTGTTGCACGCATGTAAACTCGGTCTCCGAGTGTCAAAAACCTTTATTTTGTGCAAATGCATCGTTTTGCATCGTTGAAACTCGTTTGGCACCGATGCAGCGAGCGAAAATGCGTCAAACAGCCAAATCGAGAAAGCACGTTTTGCGAGTGTTGCACGCATGTAAACTCGGTCTCCGAGTGTCAAAAACTTTTATTTTGTTCAAATGCATCGTTTTGCATCGTTGAAATTCGTTTGGCACCGATGCAGCGAGCGAAAATGCGTCAAACAGCCAAATCGAGAAAGCACGTTTGCGAGTGTTGCACGCATGTAAACTCGGTCTCCGAGTGTCAAAAACCTTTATTTTGTGCAAATGCATCGTTTTGCATCGTTGAAACTCGTTGGCACCGATGCAGCGAGCGAAAATGCGTCAAACAGCCAAATCGAGAAAGCACGTTTTGCGAGTGTTGCACGCATGTAAACTCGGTCTCCGAGTGTCAAAAACCTTTATTTTGTGCAAATGCATCGTTTTGCATCGTTGAAACTCGTTTGGCACCGATGCAGCGAGCGAAAATGCGTCAAACAGCCAAATCGAGAAAGCACGTTTTGCGAGTGTTGCACGCATGTAAACTCGGTCTCCGAGTGTCAAAAACCTTTATTTTGTTCAAATGCATCGTTTTGCATCGTTGAAATTCGTTTGGCACCGATGCAGCGAGCGACAATGCGTCAAACAGCCAAATCGAGAAAGCACGTTTTGCGAGTGTTGCACGCATGTAAACTCGGTCTCCGAGTGTCAAAAACCTTTATTTTGTGCAAATGCATCGTTTTGCATCGTTGAAACTCGTTTGGCACCGATGCAGCGAGCGAAAATGCGTCAAACAGCCAAATCGAGAAAGCACGTTTTGCGAGTGTTGCACGCATGTAAACTCGGTCTCCGAGTGTCAAAAACCTTTATTTTGTGCAAATGCATCGTTTTGCATCGTTGAAACTCGTTTGGCACCGATGCAGCGAGCGAAAATGCGTCAAACAGCAAATCGAGAAAGCACGTTTTGCGAGTGTTGCACGCATGTAAACTCGGTCTCCGAGTGTCAAAAACCTTTATTTTGTGCAAATGCATCGTTTTGCATCGTTGAAACTCGTTTGGCACCGATGCAGCGAGCGAAAATGCGTCAAACAGCCAAATCGAGAAAGCACGTTTTGCGAGTGTTGCACGCATGTAAACTCGGTCTCCGAGTGTCAAAAACCTTTATTTTGTGCAAATGCATCGTTTTGCATCGTTGAAACTCGTTTGGCACCGATGCAGCGAGCGAAAATGCGTCAAACAGCCAATTCGAGAAAGCACGTTTTGCGAGTGTTGCACGCATGTAAACTCGGTCTCCGAGTGTCAAAAACCTTTATTTTGTGCAAATGCATCGTTTTGCATCGTTGAAACTCGTTTGGCACCGATGCAGCGAGCGAAAATGCGTCAAACAGCCAAATCGAGAAAGCACGTTTTGCGAGTGTTGCACGCATGTAAACTCGGTCTCCGAGTGTCAAAAACCTTTATTTTGTGCAAATGCATCGTTTTGCATCGTTGAAATTCGTTTGGCACCGATGCAGCGAGCGAAAATGCGTCAAACAGCCAAATCGAGAAAGCACGTTTTGCGAGTGTTGCACGCATGTAAACTCGGTCTCCGAGTGTCAAAACCTTTATTTTGTGCAAATGCATCGTTTTGCATCGTTGAAATTCGTTTGGCACCGATGCAGCGAGCGAAAATGCGTCAAACAGCCAAATCGAGAAAGCACGTTTTGCGAGTGTTGCACGCATGTAAACTCGGTCTCCGAGTGTCAAAAACCTTTATTTTGTGCAAATGCATCGTTTTGCATCGTTGAAACTCGTTTGGCACCGATGCAGCGAGCGAAAATGCGTCAAACAGCCAAATCGAGAAAGCACGTTTTGCGAGTGTTGCACGCATGTAAACTCGGTCTCCGAGTGTCAAAAACCTTTATTTTGTTCAAATGCATCGTTTTGCATCGTTGAAACTCGTTTGGCACCGATGCAGCGAGCGAAAATGCGTCAAACAGCCAAATCGAGAAAGCACGTTTTGCGAGTGTTTGCACGCATGTAAACTCGGTCTCCGAGTGTCCAAAAACCTTTATTTTGTGCAAATGCATCGTTTTGCATCGTTGAAACTCGTTTGGCACCGATGCAGCGAGCGAAAATGCCTCAAACAGCCAAATCGAGAAAGCACGTTTTGCGAGTGTTGCACGCATGTAAACTCGGTCTCCGAGTGTCAAAAACCTTTATTTTGTTCAAATGCATCGTTTGCATCGTTGAAACTCGTTTGGCACCGATGCAGCGAGCGAAAATGCGTCAAACAGCCAAATCGAGAAAGCACGTTTTGCGAGTGTTGCACGCATGTAAACTCGGTCTCCGAGTGTCAAAAACCTTTATTTTGTGCAAATGCATCGTTTTGCATCGTTGAAACTCGTTGGCACCGATGCAGCGAGCGAAAATGCGTCAAACAGCCAATCGAGAAAGCACGTTTTGCGAGTGTTGCACGCATGTAAACTCGGTCTCCGAGTGTCAAAAACCTTTATTTTGTGCAAATGCATCGTTTTGCATCGTTGAAACTCGTTTGGCACCGATGCAGCGAGCGAAAATGCGTCAAACAGCCAAATCGAGAAAGCACGTTTTGCGAGTGTTGCACGCATGTAAACTCGGTCTCCGAGTGTCAAAAACTTTATTTTGTGCAAATGCATCGTTTTGCATCGTTGAATCTCGCTTTGGCACCGATGCGGCGAGCGAAAATGCGTCAAACCGCCAAATCGAGAAATCCCGTTTTGCGAGTGTTGCACGCATGTAAACTCGGTCTCCGAGTGTCAAAAACCTTTATTTTGTGCAAATGCATCGTTTTGCATCGTTGAAACTCGTTTGGCACCGATGCAGCGAGCGAAAATGCGTCAAACAGCCAAATCGAGAAAGCACGTTTTGCGAGTGTTGCACGCATGTAAACTCGGTCTCCGAGTGTCAAAACCTTTATTTTGTTCAAATGCATCGTTTTGCATCGTTGAAATTCGTTTGGCACCAATGCCGTGAGCGAAAAAGTGTCAAACAGCCAAATCGAGAAATCCGTTTTGCGAGTGTTGCACGCATGTAAACTCGGTCTCCGTAGTGTCAAAACCTTTATTTTGTGCAAATGCATCGTTTGCATCGTTGAAAACTCGTTTGGCACCGATGCAGCGAGCGAAAATGCGTCAAACAGCCAAATCGAGAAGCACGTTTTGCGAGTGTTGCACGCATGTAAACTCGGTCTCCGAGTGTCAAAACCCTTTATTTTGTGCAAATGCATCGTTTTGCATCGTTGAAACTCGTTTGGCACCGATGCAGCGAGCGAAAATGCGTCAAACAGCCAAATCGAGAAAGCACGTTTTGCGAGTGTTGCACGCAT
>CAXITY010000226.1:0-86067 GCA_964034905.1 Itoplectis maculator
CGATGCCGTTCGAAAGTCGCACTTCGCGCTCTACACGGTGGCGTTCGGACGTCGCACTTCGCGCTCCGCACCGTGCCGTCCGGACGTCGCGCTTTGCGCTCTGCACGATGCCATCCGGACGTCGCACGAACGATATCGTGCGGAGCGCGAAGCGCGACGTCCGACCGGCGCTGTGCACGATGCGGTTCGGACTAGAGACGTGAGCGGTATACATGACCAGTAATTTTACGATTAAACAAGCAACCCGGTCGCCCCTACGGGGCGCCGGGCTGTTGTTGGGGGCTCCGCCCCCCAAACCCCCCAAAAATGACCCTGCGGCAAAAATGTCCCTTCGGGACATTTTTCCCTGGTGTCATTTTAAGGCACTCACACGGTCGTCGCGCTTCGCGCTCCGCAGGGGGGCCATTCGGTCGTCGCGCTACGCGCTCCGCTCATTGCCGTTTGGACGTCGCGCTCCGCACGGTGTCATTCAGACTAGAGCTGTCAGCGGTAACTATGATCTGTAATTTTACTGTATTATTTTTTTTTATTTTTTTTTATTTTTTTTTATTTTATTTTTTTTTTTATTTATTTATTTCCGTTTCCGAGGTACACCCGTGAGGTTTTACCTTGCTCCCCCCCTAGTTTTTCCCCTCCTATCACTCCCTACCCGCACTTAGCTAAGCTAACCTAACTTCCGTGCGTCCGCAGCCGACTTAGCTACACTGTACCACATTGCCGAGGACACGGGGAAACTGCGGAAAACCCGTGCCGGTACAGACGGCATTATATATTTCTGATTCTCCAGTGTATACACGAAAGAAACACATGCTTCTTAAGTGCAGACACCAAAGTTTCTGAAAAAATGCCTCCCGCTCACTGTTTGATGCGCCAGTCGATGCACGGCTAAGCGGTCACCCATCCAAGTTACGGCCGCAATCAATGCTGCTTAACTCGTGGGACCGCCGAAGCCGCACTCCGACCGCACACCCATCAGTGTCGGTAATTTTACTGTATTTTTACCGTAGAAAACGGTACCAAATTCAGAATTGCGACTTCGGTAATAAAATCATATAGCCTCATAGTGATTTAAAAGCTCGTCAAAGTACGGTGAATTCGCGAAAAAATATTACAATAATTATATTAAAAAATTGGTTACCGGTCATTTCACAAAACATAGACGAAGTTTAACATTTTTTACGATAAATTTACTCAAAAAAGGCTGCAAAGTAAAACCTTGCAAATTGCTTCCTCATAATTTTTCTATATATTTTTCAGATCACAACGATGGAAAGTCATGTAATTTACGTTTTTTCTTAGTTATTTTTAAAGATGTTCATAAAACCACCTCTACGAGGAAGTTAGTTGATTAATTTTGGCTTCCTCATAGAGGAAATAATTGTAAGCCTCGCGAATATTGTGTGACTTTAGTGAAAAAATTAAAGTCACGCGGACTGTGTGACTTTAATCCTTATACTAAAGTCACGCTTTTTTTGTGTGACTCTAGACACGGGGTTATTAATTGCACTGATACACTTTTATTGTATTAATAATTTATATTCAATATATCAAATTGGAATATGAGTGAACATAACCTAAACACAACATTCGTAAAACATATTGACAAGTAACTTATTCACAGAACTATATGCTTGACATGTACATTCTTCAATTAATTATTTATTATTTCCTAATTTTCACTGGCACTGATAACTATATTCGCTATTTTTCGTCTGTTCTTGTCAGGCCAAACGCGACATGACACTGCCGTGATGAAGACGACACCTAAGTGAAGTTAGCCGATAATAATTAATAAATATAATAATTAAAAAAGTATTCCAGAATCAATTATTTTGACTTTATAATACGTAGAATGTGCAGCGGATAATGATTTTGCAGAGAAAACATATTATTATCATAATTGTAAAATTGATTGAAATTCAATATTTTGATTTTATCACGGTAGGTAATCATCATTCTAAAATGATCTAAGGGCCAATATGAGGAAAGGTACATCTGAATTAAGCTAAAATATGAGTACGCTGCAAGTTTTAGCCATATTACTTTAGTGACTGCGAAGACTGACAGCCGGACACAATTTTCAATTTAATGATTTGAGTGTTTTAGGTATTCACCACTTAAAAAGTGTGTAAAAAAAAAAACTAAAAAAAGTGCATCGAAACTAAGTTGAATCATAATTATGCAGCAAGTTTCAGCCAAATTCTTCTATCGATGGCGAAGATTGAGACCCGTATACAACTTGACGACCAAAAATGCCAAATTTCTTCAAGTGAACTCCTGTATAAAATGATTGGAAAATTAACGTTCTTTATGGGCATACTTCCCAGTGCTAGACTAAGAAATATTCCAAATTTCAACTTGTTCGGTCCGTTCAGTCCAGAGCTACTGAGTGATACGGACGTCCGGGAAGCACAAAATATGGTCTGAAGGAAAAAATATCTTTAGGAATGAAATTTCCTTATTATTTTATGTCAAGAATATGTATTTTACCATGTTTAAGAAATGTGAACTAAAAAGTAGTGGATAAAAGAAAATGAAATTAACTTTTTCCTTTAAAAACCTATTTACACCCTTGGAAAGCGAATTCAATAGGCACTCCTGGTGCGTTTTTTTAAAACGTGAGTGCCTAAAAACGGTATGTGACCGGTGTTAAATTTACGACATCGGTAATAAAGTCATATAGTCTCTTAGTGATTAAGAATTCTCGTCAAGATACGGTGAATTTACGAAACAACGTTGCTGTAATTTTACCAAAAAATTCGTTACCGGTTATTTCACAACTATATAGACGCAGTTTACCATTTTGTATGGTGAATTCACCAATAAAAATTTGTAACCGGTCAAACTTACGAGCATTTTTCGTGACCGTATTTTCACAACATAAAGATTGTAGAAAAAAAAATGTGGATAAAAGACGGTAAAGGTACGGTAGTTTCATTGTTATTTTACCAAACATAAAAATACCGGTATTTTCATATCTATATAATTCTGTGATGTTCAATGTCGGTCATTTTCAAAAAATAAAAAGTCATTCCAATCAATAGAAAATGACCCATAAAATGGTCAACAGAAAATGTGGAGTATAAATTTATCGCGTTCAAAACGCAGGCAGCGAGGCCACAAGAAATTACCAATTACAACGAGGACCCAAGGCCCTAGGATGTTGAGTTATCGGTCGGTATAGTAGTGATGATAAAATACCGACGGTTGATATCCGATTTTTTTTAGTCGATGTTTCATAAAAAAACAACACCGAACGTCGATTAATCGACGAAGATCGGAAACATGTGGACAAAGATTTATGGTCGGTAAAGCAGGTATTTTTGTCAAAAACGCTATACGGTGTTTTTCTAATGCACTTTCGTCGGCACCGTCGCGGGTATTTCGGCTACGTCGCCATGTTGTTTACAATCGCGTAAATAGAAGGAAGTTAAAGAACAGCCTAAAAAAAAAGGAGTCTTACAAATCGGTTCAGAAATACCTGCTTTATCAACCATAAACGTTTGTCCACATGTTTTCATCCGTCTCTGTCGACTGGAATTTTATTTGATTAGTTTCTCTCGAAAACTAAGGATCTTCAAATGTTTTAATTACGTTATTCGTAACCGCCAAACGATTCCGCATCGAATGAGTCCTATTAGAGTCGATTTAAATTTAAAAAAAATGTTTGGCTAACTTTGGGACTTTTTTAGTTTTTTAATTATTTTAATTAAACAATTGATTTCCAAACGATGAAATTGATCTACCAATCACCACCAAACGACCACCAATCGACTAGTATTTTTTATTTATTTTTTTACCGTCCGTAAACCTTTGTCCGCATGTTTTCATCCGGCTCTGTGGACTGGAATTTCATTGTATTAGTTTCTTTCGAAAACTAAGGATCTCCAAATGTTTTAATTGCGTTATTCGAAACCGCCAAACGATTCCGCATTGAATGAGCCCTATTAGAGTCGATTTGAATAAAAAAAAAAAATATTTGGCTAACTTTGGGACTTTTTAATTTTTTTTTGTAACTCATGCACGTAATGTCGCACATTTCGTGCCCGCAAAGCGTGCGTGAGATCGCGTATTATGCTCATGTCAACGTAGATAATTTCACGTACGCCATCTGGTGCGTGAAGTTATCTACATTACTTCACGTACACATTGGCGTGCGTGAAACTATCTACAAGATGATCTCACGCACGCTTTGCAGGCACGAAGATGTGCGACATCACGTTGACATTCGTTACAAAAAGTAATATGTGATACATGGGCGACAAAGCGGCCGTCCCGCGGAGGTTAGGAAGCAGTGCACTCGCCTCCTCTCGTGCTACAAACAACACTCGGCTTCGCCTCGTGTCGTTGTAGCACTCGATTTGGCGAGTGCGCCGCTTCCTAACCTCCGCGCGTAATGGCCGCTTTCTCGCCCTTGTATCACAAAGTACTATTAATTATCTCTCTATATTATAAAAAGATCTCGCCGCCGCCGCCGCCGCCGCCGCCGCCGCTGTGTAGGACACGTCAAAAGGCCATGGCCAACTCGAAACCACTCGCTCGAAATTCCATGGCCAACTCTGAACCACCCCCCCAAAATTTGCAAAATGTTTAAAATTTGCAAAATGTTTAAAATTTGCAAAATGTTTAAAATTTGCAAAATGTTTAAAATTTGCAAAATGTTTAAAATTTGCAAAATGTTTAAAATTTGCAAAATGTTTAAAATTTGCAAAATGTTTGAAATTGGCCAAATTTTTTAAATTGACAAAATTTTTTAAATTGGCAAAATTTTAAAATTTTGCAAAATTTTAAAAATTTTTAAAATTTGCGAAATTTTCAAAATTTGCAAAATTTTTAAAATTTGCAAAATTTTTAAAATTTGCATAATTTTTAAAATTTGCAAAATTTTTAAAATTTGCAAAATTTTTAAAATTTGCAAAATTTTTAAAATTTGCAAAATTTTTAAAATTTGCAAAATTTTTAAAATTTGCAAAATTTTTAAAATTTTAAACATTTTGCAAATTTTAAACATTTTGCAAATTTTAAACATTTTGCAAATTTTGGGGGGGTGGTTCAGAGTTGGCCATGGAATTTCGAGCGAGTGGTTTCGAGTTGGCCATGGCCTTTTGACGTGTCCTACACAGCGGCGGCGGCGGCGGCGGCGGCGGCGGCGGCGGCGGCGGCGAGATCTTTTTATAATATAGAGAGATTACCATACTTCATGGGCATACTTTCCAGTGCTAGACTCCAGTAAAAAATATCTTTAGTAATGCAATTTCCTTATTATTTTTTTTATTTATTTATTTCCGTTTCCGAGGTACACCCGTGAGGGTTTTACCTTGCTCCCCCCCTAGTTTTTCCCCTCCTATCACTCCCTACCCGCACTTAGCTAAGCTAACCTAACTTCCGTGCGTCCGCAGCCGACTTAGCTACACTGTACCGCATTTGCCGAGGGCACGGGGAAACTGCGGAAAACCCGTGCCGGTACAGACGGCATTATATATTTCTGATTCTCCAGTGTATACACGAAAGAAACACATGCTTCTTAAGTGCAGACACCAAAGTATCTGAAAAAATGCCTCCCGCTCACTGTTTGATGCGCCAGTCGATGCACGGCTAAGCGGTCACCCATCCAAGTTATGGCCGCAATCAATGCTGCTTAACTCGTGGGACCGCCGAAGCCGCACTCCAACCGCACACCCATCAGTGTCGGTCAATTTCCTTATTATTTTATGTCAAGAATATGTACTTTACTATATTAAAGATATCTGAACTAAAAAAAGTTAATACATTTGAAATATAGCAATATTTTGTCCTTTAAAACCTAATTTAGACCCTTGGAAAGCGAATTCAATAGGCACTCCTGGTGTGTTTTTTTAAAACGTGAGTGCCTAAAAATCCAGAATCGGCATGGTTAAATTGGCAGAGAATGCCCCATATGGGCCATTCACTTGTCTTAGAGTTGGTGACAGTCCGAGAGATCAACCTATTCAAGTAACATTTCAGCAGATAGCAGAGAAAACCGATTTACGAGACCGTCGAAATACACAGAACGAAAGGGCGAAAAAGGGCGAGAGAGTGAGTGAGATAGATTGAGGCAGAGAGAGGGAGCGAAACATGATTTTTTTGTGCCCTGAATCCGGCATATTCTCTACGTATGGAGCCAGAAAAAACGAGTTCGCGGAGATTGGCCGACTGACACGGTAAGTAATCGTTTGATAATTCATATAAAAAATGTTTTCGTTAGATTCTCGATGACAACCAGAAGTTTGCAGTAGGAACATTTTCGAAAAAAACTGTCCCGTTGTATCGCCGTCGATCACGTCTTCGTTATTACTCCAACTCATAATATTTATTGTCGGGCTTAATGTAGTATGCGCGCAAAGACTGCTGTCGCATAATTTCGAGGGAAAATGAGATGCAAATGCGAACTGTTCTCGATGTGCTAAAAACCGAAAAAAAATCTAGTATATGAAAGGTGCGGAAACAATGATTCAGGCATAATAATCATTGAAAAATGTTATCAACAACTTTTTAAATAAATAATTTTGTAAAATAAATAATATTACCCGGCAACCTAATTTTTTTTTGGTTATAAAAATAATTTGATCATTTTTTTTTAGTACGTATGCATTTTTGCCGAACTTTGTGTGATTTTTAAAAATGGCGTTTTTTTAAGTATAAAATAAAAAATCTGAAAAAATTAACCCCTTCGGCGGCAATGACGCCATATGGCGTCTTGCATTTCCCGATTATTATCCAATTATTTTCCGATCGGCTTGATTGATTTTCGTGAAATTTGGTACTCAGGGGCTTTAAGGGTCGCTGATTACGAATCCGAACTCAAAATTTAGAAACAAAAAATAGCAGACTCAATATAAGAGATACAACATGTGCGCACGATTTCGTCTGCCGCTGAAGGGGTTAATCTGTATTAAAAAGAATAAACAAATTTTTTCATAGAAAAAAAATAGGTTGCCGGGTAATTTATTGCACTATTATTTATTTAAGTAATTTATTAATAACATTTTTCAATTATTGTTGCGCCGAAATAATCTTTTCAACAAAAAATCTTGAAAATTACCGTCGTAATTGCCGTCGTAATTATAGTAGTTTATTTTTATCGTCTCGAGCCGTACCACCTCGATACACGCTATACAGGGTGTAACCTAACTATTGTATCAACCGTGACACTTAGGTAGATAATGATGAGCTGAGTAAAAAATCATTAGGGTAAAAAGTCGTCAGGTCAAAATTGCCCGAGTTATTAGCATTGCGAGTTACAAGAGCTGAGTGCAAGTGGCGAGAGTCACTTGTTTGCCACGAAAGGCGGCGAGCGAAGGTACAGCAGTGGTCACGGCGTCGATAGGACTCGCTATCAGACAATCAGCTGATCGAGTCTTGGAAGGACCCCCGGCGGCGGGCGGGTCCGGGACTAGCAAGAACCCCAACCGGACTCCCGCCCGTACTCCCGCCCGTATTACCGCGTGCACTCCAACCGGAAGTCCTTCCGGCACTATTTTTTTCTGCGACGATCGACGTGCCGACAATCTCGGATGACGGCTACGTAGGTTTCGAGGTCTAGGTGTCTTTTCACTTCGATCTCGACGTGCAGAAGTGCTACGTCTACGAGCCGACGACCTCAGGTGATGGCTTCGTAGTTTTCAAGGTCTAGGTGTCTTTTCACTTCAATCTCGACGTGCAGAAGTGCTACGTCTACGAGCCGACGACCTCAGGTGATGGCTTCGTAGTTTTCGAGGTCTAGGTGTCTTTTCACTTCAATCCCGACGTGCAGAAGTGCTACGTCTACGACCCGGCGACCTCAGGTGACGACTTCGTAGTTTTCGAGGTCCAGGTGTCTTTTCACTTCAATCTCGACGTGCAGAAGTGCTACGTCTACGAGCCGACGACCTCAGGTGACGGCTTCGTAGTTTTCGAGGTGTAGGTGTCTTTTCACTTCAATCTCGACGTGCAGAAGTGCTACGTCTACGAGCCGACGACCTCAGGTGACGGCTTCGTAGTTTTCGAGGTCTAGGTGTCTTTTCACTTTGATCTCGACGTGCAGAAGTGCTACGTCTACGAGCCGACGACCTCGGGTGACGGCTTCGTAGTTTTCGAGGTCTAGGTGTCTTTTCACTTTGATCTCGACGTGCAGAAGTGCTACGTCTACGAGCCGACGACCTCAGGTGACGGCTTCGTAGTTTTCGAGGTCTAGGTGTCTTTTCACTTCAATCTCGACGTGCAGAAGTGCTACGTCTACGAGCCGACGGCCTCAGGTGGCGGCTTCGTAGTTTTCGAAGTCTAGGTGTCTTTTCACTTCGATCTTGACGTGCAGAAGTAGTTTTCTTTATATCAATTTCCAACCGATTTATCGTAATGCGAGAATTCAAACGCTGGTATCTCCGAAGCTGTCGGAGCTAGACGATTTGAATTAAGGGATTATATCATCTGTGAGAGATCGTCTATCTATCGCGATCATTTCTACCGAGGTGGCTTGCGTAGTTTTTTTTATATCGATTTTTAACTGATTTATCGTAGATGCCAGAATTCAAATGCTGCTATCTCTGAAGCTGTCGGAGCTGGACGATTTGAATTAAGGGATTATATCATCTGTGAGACATCGTCTATCTATCGTGTTCGGTTTTATCGAGGTGGCTTGCGTAGTTTTTTTTATATCGATTTTCAACCGATTCATCGTAAGTGCGAGATTTCAAAAGCCGGTTTCTCCGAAGCTGTCGGAGCTAAGCAATTCGAACTCTTACATCACTGAGAGATCGCCCGTCAACCGCGAACTGCTTTCAACTTACTCTCACCTTGTTATTTCCCTGTTCTCGCCTTGCTATCACCTTGCTCTCACCTTGTTCTCCCCCTGCTCTCACCTTACTCTCACCCTGCTCTCACCCTGCTCTCACCTTGCTCTCACCTTGCTATCACCTTGCTCTCACCTTCGTCCGCATGGTGAAGAGGTCTATTAAGCTAGCGCCCCCACTATGTCCAAAAAATTTGGAAATATTTTGGAATTGTGGGCTTCTTATGGGCTCTTTAATCCCACAAAAATTAATTTTTGGGGCTCATCCCCGTTACGAGAAAAACGCAATTTACATATGGGAGTGCATTAAGCTGGCGCCAACTTCTATTCTAAATGGCATAACCAATTTTTTTTGGTACCACATTTATGGGCTTTTTATAGGCTCTTCAAATATGTTGGGCAAATTCCCATCGGAGCTACCCCTAAAGACCTACAGATATTAAAAAGAAATTGAAAAATAAAAAATTAATTCTTGAGTGAAATGATTGGCATGATAATTATAGGCTGTTTATGGGCTCTCCAACGCACGTAAGCCCAATATTGGTTACCGCACCGTTTGGCGTGAACATCGATCCCTTCGCTCCAGCGTTACAATCATACGTCGAACGCCTTTAGCTCTTGCGTAATAATTATAGGCTATTTATGGGCTCTTCAACGCACGTGAGCCCAATACTAAGTATGTCACCCTGTTCAATTAATAGGCATAATTTCGTGATTGGCTCTAGTCTTCCTCAGCGGCGAATCGTTGCTCGAGTTTGGAACCTCTTGGGACGGCACTACCGCGCGGGGCTCCACGGAACCCCCTCGCGGCGCGCCCCTGTTCTTCTTGCTCGAGCACACGAGACGCCGCTGGGGCAGCCATTACTTTGATTCGGTGCCGGCTCACGTGCGCAAGCAACAAGTGGTTGTTCTCGAAAATACGGTTTTACTCATCGGTGTCATCTCAATACTCGGTCAACTCAGTTCTACATCCTTTCCTGTGCCTTCTCATTATACATTTGTGTCATTTCAACAGTCAGGAAAAGTGTATTCTCAGTTTTTGTGCACTCAAATAAAACACGTGGTCGCTCACCGGCAAAAGGACTCTCGCGCTCTCTCACTCTAGTGGTGCTCACACTCTCTCGTTCTCACTCACTCTCACGGGCAACTCAGCAGTGTCATTTCAAACGCGATTCGCGACGAACTTTCTTCGCGCTGTGTGCTAATTCGCCGCACTTCCAACGTGTACATATTAATCGTCGGATCGAGCGAGCCCGCCGAAGGCGGGCGAAGCTCGATCTAGATTATATCGAGTGTCCCGCTCGAAGAGGTCACTATGTAGTACCGCCTGAGGTACGCTAGATGTCACCACTCTCATCCCAAATTCGAAATTCTCATGCGTGTTTCCCTTCTCGCTCGCCATCTTCTTCATATCGTTTAGCGCTTGGTTACTCTATCACCTTAAGGTTCCCGGGTGGGTAAGAACGTATTCAAAAACTTTTTGTAATTCGTTCTGTGAGGGTGGGAGTGACCTCTTCGAGCGGGACACTCGATATAATCTAGATCGAGCTTCGCCCGCCTTCGGCGGGCTCGCTCGATCCGACGATTATACTTCGTGTCCCGCTCTCGAGATCACTATGTAGATGTTTAGAGCTACTCGTAAATAATAGCTGCAGCGTAATTATTTACAGCGTATATTTCCTTCTTGGAAAATGAACAATCTTTATATACCTTACGGTAACATAACTCGTTGAGGAACAAAAATAATTACAAAGAAATGCGGGACAAAAATAATGGAAAATATTAAATTTAAATCTTAGCTTATTATCGAAGCTGCGAAGTCGCGTCGATCCTTCACAATAGGTCTATTATAAAAACCTAGACAAATTGCTGCTGCATAGTTGCTTCAATTGAGGAGAGATCATTCGGTGCTCTGTTATTTGTTTGTCCGTCTGGTTTTTTTACACGATCAGCGTAATTCATTCTTAGAATGGACGATTGTTGGGGTCCGTTTATTAATTTTTTTATTGTACTTGGTTGTCTATAATCTGTCCCTGAGTTTTTGCGTGAATTCATTCTTTTATTTGTGACAGGAAAATTTATTTACGCTACCTCGACGTCGGATCCGCGAATTGACTCCTCGACAAAACGCGCTTTTATATTAAGTCGCGCGAAGTCGACGATTTTGTACGTCGCTCACCGCGAGCCGTTGGCGCATCGATAGACCGCGCGCCGCGTCAAAATAAGCCGGTCTATCGACTAATTAGGGCAAAGGGACGCGTCCAAGCGTGCCCGCGTATCGCACAACGTCGCGCTATCGAGCGACGATCGACACTTGCTCGCCGACGTCTGTAACGAGCAGTCAACGTTATCCTCGAGAAGTCTCGCTTTTATATGTCGACCTTATCATTGAAATTACTTAATTTAACGTGTTCGTCGATTATTGTTCGTCGTCACATTCTGAGACGACTGCATTCGTCAAATTGATATTTGTGAATTGTGAACCACTTGACCATTGAGGGGAACGAGATTCGACAGTCGAGTGAGCTGGCGGGGATCGTTGAATAGACGCAACACTGTAAGTCACATTTGTCTACTGAATTCTTTATTTCGCTGTCCCTTGCAATCGTCCCTCGGGTCTCCAGCGGAACCCCATGCGAACCGCAGTTAGCCGAAATAACTCTGTCAAACTACACGTCGTTAATTACGGAAATTAACTGACGCCTGACAACCATACATTTGTTTCAATCGTCGAATCAGAGCCCCGGCAGCCCTTGACCCAGGCCGCGCCGGGTGGAATACCGCGTCAAACTTTGTACGAAAAGTATATTCTGTCTCATATTATAATTATAGTTCTGACTTTGGTTTGTCATAAATTCTACTTGCTTTGGGCAGCGTCGATAGGACGCTGGGAGTCCGAAGTTCTTACATAATACGCAATAAACTGACTCTTTTGATGCTTCGTTTGTATCACTACTTAATTCGCACTTAACACATCGATACTTCATGTTGCAGTTTGCCGCTGTGTGGCCTAGACATTCGCGATTTTTGCTCTGAAATATGCTCGATTTTTCTTTATTTTTTCCCACCAGATTACTTGATACGCTAGATATTTAATTTAGTGTAATTTTCCGGCGACGCTATCAGAAGTTAGTTGTACGCGATAAAGAGGCAGAGCTCTGTTTTCTTTAATCGGTTTTGGTGTGGTATGCCTGACAACACTAATAAATACTAAGTTTTCGCTCTTTCAGATATGCTAGAAGCTCGCTCGAATCGAAACTACCGTCTACACCTTTTAGCATAAATGTCTGTGCTTTTTTCTCCATCGGAGTATACGTAGAATACTGTGTGTCTACTTCTTTTAAAATTTCTTTCGGTTTTTATGTTCCTCATAGCTACTTAAAATTAATTTGTGTTGCTTGTCGTTTTGTCTTTGTCTTTAAAAGTCTTTGTTTTTCAAGACTTTGGACCGTACCTCGATAGTGTCCTTCACGTCTTGACGGTATATGCTGATTGGCGGCACCTTTGCTTTCTTGGACGCGAGCGAAACCCATGCAGGCGCGATGCCTCTGCCGCTGTTGTTGACGTTTCCCGATGACAGGCGCGTTCGCCTCTCTCTGCACTTGCCGCTCGGCGTGATCTAGCGTTGATTTTTTTTCCGTAGAACGGTCATCCACTCCTCGCTCTTCCCTCGGTTTCGTGGCGATAATCCGTGTGCAGTGAATTCGTTATCGTCAGTCGTCTCGGGGTTAACGCCCGATGGGCCCGCGCCGGTGAGACTTGCAAATCGGTTTTGCGTAGGAAACGATTGCCTCTGCGATGAGTTAGAGCAGCGCTCTTTCAGTTGCCGATTTTCTTCTCGAAGCTTGATGATTCCTTCTTTCAGTATAGAGATTTCGGATTTTTTTTATTTTCCTCCTCTCTGTCTTCGATATCCATCCTCGTCGGAGAACCGTTGGACGAATTGTGCGTACTGCTTGAATTATTGATTAAACGATCGAAGTGAGGTTCGATCATAATTGTATGAGCGCCTCTTCCGAAGTGATCAAGGATCGTAGTACCCCCTCTCGGTCCCAATTTTCACCATTTTAAAGATCAAATAACGCGAGGCGACTACGTCGCCACTGTCGCCGCCGTTCCAGATCATTCTTCAAAGTTGTGCCACGTTGGTAATGTGGTCGTGCCATAACGTCTCAGGGAAAAGGTCTACCTGAAATGTAGATCTGGGTTCAAGGGCGGGAGTGATCACTTCGGAAGAGGCGCTCATACAATTATAATCGCACCTCACTTCGATCGCTTAATCAATAATTGTATTTTGTGCCTCTTCCTCGTGATCAAGGATAAAGTCCAGTTACGGCACCTCAATAAAGAGAAAAACTACTTCGACTTTTTTCTTTTTATTATCGCTGCGCGTTAACAGTCGTTTCCGCTGTTTCTATCGTGATTCCAATATCGCTTTCGCAAACTTATTACAATCTTCTACTATTTCTCGATCATAAAATTTTGCAAATGTTTCTGACTTGCTTGTCCAACCGGCTGTTTCCCGGATAGTGTCTAAATCAACTCCGTTTCTTTTCGCCGCCGAGGTTGAGGCATAACGAGTGCTGTAAGCGGTGAATATCTCGGTATCGACTCCGCTTTCTGTTAAAACTTCCTTAATCCAGCGACTTAATGTCTGCGTTGTTAGAGCCTTGAAGAGCTTTTTGAAGGAGAGAAATAGCGAATAAGTGGATTCTCGGATTCCATTTGTACATTCCAAGTACTTTTTTAGAGTTCGATTTACGCAAATGTTTATATTTTCCAAATTAAAGGGCAGGACTAAACAAGGTTCTTTTCTACTCGGTCCTGACGTTTTGATCTTTTCTGGGATTTTTATCTCCATGAAATCCGCCGTTTCGCGAATGTTTCTTATATCTATTAAAGCAAAGGTTTGTAACCTGTGACCCGTGGTTAGCGCTAATAACGTAATCAATTTTTTGGATAAAACTTTCAGACTAGTATTTTCGCTATTCAATTGTGACGATAAGTGATCGAGGACGACTTTAGGATCCCAGGTGCAATCGTATCTGGGTCTGCATGGTCTTTTGCTGAAGACGTCCTTGAAAAAACTGTTAATACTGGGGTCTTTTCCGATTTCGTGGCCGACTATTAGCGATATTGCCGAGCGCAGGCAATTTAGCGTGCCATACGAAGCACCACTCTCGAAGGCGTCCGTCAAGCCTGCGAGTATGTCTCGAATCGAATTAGTAAATGGGCTGATGGAGTTCACGCTGCAGAAGGCCCACCATTTTCTTAAGACGGAATCGTACTGTTTTATGGACGATTCTGCCAGCGATGCCATCATTATCCCGGCGGTGTTCTTCGGCGTTTGTCTCCATTCGAATCCTTCCATGATAATTTTCCTGCGTTCGCACTTGCTCTGACTATTTGTATCGATATACATTTTCAACATGAGTGGCGCTGATCTGAGTGTAAAAACCATGTATCGTGTTGAGTGATGAGAAGAAAAAAACTAGAAGCACCAATGATTCTAGGAACAACGTATTACCTCAATAATTTGGAAACGAAAAAAATAAGTGTTGGTCTCCAGCCACGAGCAAACGGCGACGTTGTACCCATTGTCAAGCTGCAGAACAATAACTCGTCGGGAGGCCTCGTGTTTGAATCCGGAGCCTGGAGCAAACTACAAGACAACTTTCCCTGCATCGCTGAATATTTCGCCGGGTCAAAGAAATATGGACACCGCTCTGACCCGATGATACAGAGACCCTTGGCCATTAAAGACCTCGAGGTCTTTTTTACAACAGCGTTCGGGTCAAAAGATATTGTTCTCGATCGACGTCCCGACGAACCCTCAACCGATGAGCAACATTTGGACTCCGACGAGGAAAGCCAGCTCGAACTACCGCCGAAGAAGAGAAAGCGCAACTACTCCCCCGCAATTTTCATGCAGAAAACATCGTTCGACGGGTTATGCAGCGTTACGGTGTGCATCGACGAAAGATTCAGACGACTTCAGCGCTTCGTTCAAAATATCAAGATGTGCGTTGATATTCTCTGTGAAGAAATAATTCTTCATATCCCCACCGATGTTTTGACCGACGATGTGGATGAAGCTCTCGTTAAAGAACTTTTGACAACGAACGCAAAGGCTCTGCATGACGCCGTACGTAGACGCGTAGACCCGTCATTCTACGATCATTTATTCGACGTCGTTTTCGTAGAGTTAAAGGTATTATGTATTCCGTTTATAACGAATGAGGTAAAAAAGATTCACGCCCTGAACAAAAAATCACCAAACAAGGGCGAATGATTCTAATGTAAACAAGTTTTCGAAATGTATATGTATATGTATATAAACGCACGTAACATCATATTTGAATAAACACACGATTTCCCAGAGATTACTCCTTGTACTTACCGTTATTGACTGAAAAAAACATCATCTCATTCTGGGGCGATACCTACATTATCGACGCTGCAGCGGCGGACTCTGTGGGTGTCGGTGGGTGGCGGTGGGTGGCGGTAGGTGGCGGTGGGTGGCGGTAGGTGGCGGCGGGTGGCGGTGGGTGGTGGCGGGAAGGAGACTTTGGAGTTTAGCTATCTTGTGGGCCCAGAGGCCCCCCCGAGCATACGCGAGGAGGTGGTGGGGGAAGCCACGGCGGTGACGCAACCGCGGCGCCGACACGCTGGTGGTGGTGGATGTCACGGGTTATCCGTGCTGAGGTGAGGGCGCCACTTATTGTAAACGCATATTGAGAATGCCGCTTGTTATAAACGCGCATTGAGAATGCCGCTTATCGTCAGCGTGAAATCGAGATGGCAGTGTACCCGTCGGCAGAGCAGCCATGACGGCTAGCCAGTCAAGAGCTATTAACACGTGCTCCAATAAATATCTTTATCTCTTATCACTGCTGTCCACTAATTATTTACCATCCAACGAACATAACATGGCTCAGTCGGTAGAGTGCAGCGAGTGAAAGAGACATTGAAAGAGTTAATAAAGTGAAAAAATAAAATTCGCCGGAGGACAGACACGTGGTGGGGAGACGACGCGTGTAACAGGTGTGTGCGATAAGAAACGTGGTTGCTGGAAAATCCGATTGAATCCGAATGTACAGAAGACGGAGTGGACATATCGATATAAAATAATATACCTCGAGCTTGCAACGAGGATTTGGACTCTGAAAATTCGGATTCGGATGATCGGACGATACGATTGTCGAATTAGAAGATTTGAGCGAGATTAACGAAAATTTCGGCGACCATCTTGGAGAAATCATGGAAGCGTCGTTAAAACCACCACCACCGCTGTTGTTCGATGGCAGTATAAAAGAAAACTGGAGGAAATGGAAACAAAAATTTGATTTGTATCTAATTGCATCGGGACTCGATACGAAGCCTGCGACGCGAAAAGTTGCAGTGTTGTTGCATGTGATCGGTGAGGAAGCCTTGGAGAAATATAACACGTTTGGGCTGTCGGAAGACGATAGCAAAGATATAGCTAAGGTGCTCCAGGCTTTCGAGGATTACTGTACGCCAAAAGCCAATGAAACTGTTGATAGACACGTGTTCTTCTCGAGAGTGCAGCAGGCCGGTGAAACTTTTGATTTGTTTCTCACGGACCTCAAGAAACTTAGTGCTCCGTGTGGTTTTGGTGAACTAAAAGACAGTTTAATAAAAGACAGAGTTATTAGTGGATTGCGAGACGCGCATTTAAAAAACAGACTGTTACGTGAAGAGAACTTGGACTTGGAGAAGTGCGTGAAAATTTGTAAAGCTTCTGAACTAGCTCAAGCTCAATTAAAAACAATCGACGAGGAAGTGAAAATTCACGCGCTTCACAAAAAAAGTTACGAAACAGCAAGATCGCGTCGTCCGGGTGAAACGGAGCGTGGGGCACAACATCAACAACAACAACAACAACAACATCGATCGAAGTCAAGAGGTTCCGGAGACTACGCAAGGACAACAGAAAGAAGAAAAGAATTTTCGTCGACGGCCTCTTCGTCAAGAGAGTCAGCTGGATCGTCGACACATCAGACAAGTAAGAAGCCTTGTTCGAGATGTGGAAGATTTCATAAAATGTACGAATGTCCGGCGTATAGAAAAACTTGTGCAAATTGTCAACAACAAAATCACTTTGCCGTCATGTGTCGCAGAAAAAATGTAAACACGCTAGAAGCACACGAACATAGCGACTCAGCGAATAGCAGTACAGAATTTTTTATTGGGAGTCTTGAGAACGAGTCGGGGCTCGAGCATGATTGGTTCGAGTCATTGCAAGTAGCGGGTGCGAGAAATTTGAAAGTAAAGCTTGATTCGGGTGCACACTGTAATGTTTTGCCGCTGAAAGATTTTAAGACACTTGGAGTTTCGAAAGAAATTATTCAGAGATCGACTTGTGTCTTGAGAGGTTACGGTGGCCGCTTAATCAAAACAATAGGACAGTGTGTCCTGGAATGCAAGTTCAAGAATAGAGAAGAAACAAAAATCAAATTTCAAGTAGTAGATGAACAAGGTCCGCCGGCTCTTGGGCTTCCAACGATTATTCGAATGAATCTCGTTAAAAGAGTAGAGACAATTGATAACGAAGTTATTCAAATAGAAAATTCCAACTTCAAAGGAATGTTCAAAGGAACGGGAGAGATCACAGACTACGAGTATGATATTAAACTGAAAAGCGATGCGAAAGCCAAAGTCGATGCATGTAGGAGAGTAGCTGTGAATCTCATAAAGCCATTTAAAGCGGAATTAAAGAAAATGGTCGAAGCTAAAGTCATAGAAAAAGTTAACGAGCCGACTGAGTGAGTTAATTCGCTAGTGATTGTGAAAAAGAAAAATGATGGAGGTTTGCGTGTATGTTTAGATCCGCATAATTTAAATCAGGCTATACAAAGAGAACATTATTACATTCCGACTTTCGAAGATCTGTGTTCCAAAATGGCAGGCGCGAGAGTGTTCAGCACTCTCGATGCTGATCGTGCTTTTTGGCAAATCAAGCTTTCGAAGAAAAGTTCGAGTTATACGACTTTTAACACGCCTTTTGGTCGGTACAAATTTTTGCGCATGCCATACGGTATTTGCTCTGCTCCAGAGGTTTTTCATCGCTGTTTTCAGGAAATGTTCCAAGAGATGGAAGGAGTTGAGGTGTATATTGACGATGTCTTATTTTGGGGTAGAAATCAAAAGGAACATGATGAAAGACTTGAAAAAGTATTAGCTAAAGCACAAGAAAGAAACGTAAAATTTAATCTAAAAAAGTGTATGATTGGAGTAAGAGAAGTTAGATACATGGGACACAGATTCTCGGAAAACGGTATTGAAGCGGATGATAATAAAATTAAAGCGATTACCGAAATGAGTCCGCCAAAAAACAAGAAGGAGCTCGAAACCTTTCTGGGAATGATCACGTATTTGGGAAGATTCATACCGAATCTGTCACAAAAGAACGCAGTTCTCAGGAACTTGACGAAGAAAAATGCAGTTTGGTTGTGGGACAGCAACGCCGAAGAAGCGTTTGCGGAAATAAAAAAAAGTCTAGTTACGAGTCCCGTGTTGCAGTATTTTGATACAACCAAATCAATTACGCTTAGCGTGGATGCATCCCAGGAAGGTCTTGGTGCTGTACTATTACAAAATAATTTGCCTGTCGAATACGCTTCGAAATCGTTAACAGATACGGAGAAAGGTTATGCTCAAATAGAAAAAGAAGCATTAGCGATTGCTTTTGCGTGCGAACGTTTTCATCATTATATCTTCAGCAGAGAGGTTATTGTTGAGAGTGATCATAAACCGTTGGAAGCGATCTTTAAAAAATCTCTCAATCAGTGCCCTGCCAGGTTACAGAGAATAAGACTGAGGTTACAGCCGTACGATATTAGAGTAACCTATAAGCCTGGTAAGGAACTTTTTCTAGCCGATGCGTTGTCTCGAGCGTTCTTGAAAGAAAAAACAAACAACATAGAACAGGAAGTTGAGGCTCAGGTTTGCTTGATTGTAGAAAACTTACCGATGTCAGACAACATGTACAAAGAATTTCAGATCGAAACTAGCCAAGACGAAGAATTAAAATGGCTTGTAAAGTACATCAAGCAAGGTTGGCCGGAAAGCAAACAAGCAGTGCCTGAGCTAATTCGTCCGTACTATACGTTTAGAGATGAGTTAACGATAATGAAGGGAATTGTATTCAAAAGCAATTTAATTGTAGTGCCAAAGAATCTGAGAAAAAAGATGCTCGAAAGAATTCATTATAATCATTTGGGCATTGACAAATGTAAAAGTCGAGCGAGAGAAATATTTTACTGGCCGGGGATGAGCAAGCACGTTGAGGACACGGTCCGAAATTGTGAAGCGTGTTTGCGTTATCAAAGAGCTAATTCAAAAGAGACGTTTGTCGCTCGAGAGATTCCGGAAGGTCCTTGGCAGGTTATTGCTGTTGATCTTTTCTTTTACAAAGGAAGTGAGTATTTGTTGGCTGTCGATTACTTCAGCAAATATGTGGAAATTGCAAAATTAAGTGACACCTCAAGTAATTCGGTGATTCTAGTGTTAAAGTCAATATTTGCGAGGCACGGAATCCCATGCATTGTTTATTCAGACAATGGGCCGCAATTTAGTTCTCAATACTTTCGGGAATTCTCTCGAGTGTGGAATTTTACGCATCGAACGTCGAGTCCGAGGTATCCTCAATCGAACGGCATGGCAGAACGATATGTGGGAACAATTAAACAAATTCTGAAAAAGTGTGATCTTGACGGTAAAGACATTTATCTTGCTCTTCTTGAGTATAGAAATACTCCAATTTCGAGTCAGTTGGCTTCTCCTTCAGAGTTGTTGTTCGGAAAGCAAGTTAGAGGTTTATTACCGTATGTTAAAAAATCAGGTGAAAGGGAGAAGAATGTAGAGACGCGAGAGTTGTTAAAGCAAAGGCAAACAATCCAAAGATTATCGTATGATAAGTCGTCGCGTGACCTTAGACCGTTACATGTAAACGAGCCTGTATTGATAAAAAAGGCTGCGAGTGAACCGTTACAGCCTGCGAGGGTCAAGGAGTTATGTGACAGACCGAGCGTACAAAGTAGAATTTGCCGATGGCTCAACGCTTGAGCGTAATCGTAAGCATATTTTAAAAAGTTCATCAGCTGTTCGTTTCGAAGACTCGAGTAGGATTATCGAAGACAATGTTAACAACGATGTTGTGTCTGGGGAACCGATTAACGGTGCTGAAAACGAAGCTCAAATTCCTGAGAATAACGTGGTTGTGCAAGCGTCATTGCCGAGCCAGAGTGCACTGAGTCCTGTTGTGACTCCTGTAGAGATACGTACGCGCTCGTCGAGAATTGTTAAGCGCCCGGCGTATTTGAATGATTTTGTGACTAATTAGTCAATAATGCTCTTTATATCTTGTTACGGATTCTGTGATGTTTTGTTTAAAACTTATTGATTCGACTGATTAGTCTTACGCGATGTGTTAATCGCCTGAAATTACTAGACATAAGATTTTGTATGTTTTTTTTATAAAAAAAAAGAGAATTTAATTGTGTTCTTGTTAATATAAGATTTTTTAATAATCATCTCGATGTATACTTTTAAAGTTGTAATTTAAACATCTTCTATATGTGCGAATTGTTTAATAAAAGAAGGGAGATGTCACGGGTTATCCGTGCTGAGGTGAGGGCGCCACTTATTGTAAACGCATATTGAGAATGCCGCTTGTTATAAACGCGCATTGAGAATGCCGCTTATCGTCAGCGTGAAATCGAGATGGCAGTGTACCCGTCGGCAGAGCAGCCATGACGGCTAGCCAGTCAAGAGCTATTAACACGTGCTCCAATAAATATCTTTATCTCTTATCACTGCTGTCCACTAATTATTTACCATCCAACGAACATAACAGTGGAGGGGGTAGGAACCGGTTTCTCAGCTATCTTAGGTGCACCGAGACGATAAGCGCCAACTAGCGGCATATCCGCAGATAATGATTGTGGTGGTGGGGGAAGTCGCGGCAGTGACGTAACCGCGGCGCCGACGCGTTGGTGGTGGAGGGGATAGGAACCGGTTTCTCAGCTATCTTGGGTGCACCGAGACGATAAGCGCCAACTAGCGGCATATCCGCGAGATAATGATTGTGGTGGTGGGGGAAGTCGCGGCAGTGACGTAAACCGCGGCGCCGATGCGCTAGTGGTGGAGGGGGTAGGAACCGGAGTGGGGGAAGTCGCGGCAGTGACGTAACCGCGGCGCCTAGACACCTGTGGCGGTGGAGGGGGTAGAAACCGGTTTCTCAGCTATCTTAGGTGCACCGAGACGATAAGCGCCAACTAGCGGCATATCCACGAAATAATGATTGTGGTGGTGGTGGAAGTCGCGGCAGTGACGTAACCGCGGCGCCGACGCGCTGGTGGTGGCGGGGGTAGAAACCGGTTTCTCAGCTATCTTAGGTGCACAGCGGTATAATCGCGGCCTAGACATGATGGTGGGGGGAGGTTGCGGCCGTGACGTAACCGCGGCGCCTAGACGCCGGTGGTGGAGGGGATAGGAACCGGTTTCTCAGCTATCTTAGGTGCACGGCGGAATATCCGCGGCGTAGACATGGTGGTGGGGGAAGTCGCGGCGACGTAGCGGCAACTCGAGGCGAGACGGTAGTGGTGGGGGAAGTCGCGGCTGTGAAGTAACCGCGGGGGGTGGGGGTGGGTGAACCGGTTTTACATCTATATTGCTACCCAGCGGCGGATAAGGGTGGGGGTACATGCACGACACGCATGCGCCTCGGTAGGGTGGGGGAAAGGCCGCGGTGGGCCTCACGCGAGGAGGGTGGGGGAGGGGACACAACACGCATGCGCCGCACATGGTGGGGGTAGGTGGAGGGGGAACCCACGTGATAACATGTGTGGGGGTGGGGGGAGTGGTGGTGGGGGGAGGCACACATGGGGGACCCCCCACGGAGTGGGGGGAAGGGGGGACCAATCAGAACGCACCTCCGGAGTGGGGGTAGGGGGGAGGAGCGGGGGGAATTAGGCCACGCCCTGTCTAGCTATAATTGTACTACTCTACTAGCACACCCTGCCGATCACCTCGAAATGGCCGACTCGAAGAATCCCGCCGGCGGGATCAAAACGCGCTCGAAATCTCGAACCACGACTCCCGTCGACCAGGGTAGTGACACAAGTCACCTTGCTATCGCTCCACTCTGAAGAGACAGTCACCCTCAACGCTCATGTGCTCAACACGCTCACTTCGGTATTGCCGACGTTCGTGCACCTCACCTCGACTGGACTGATCTTCACGGACTTCAACTCGCTCATCTGGACTTTCTCACGCCTCAACCCGTTGACATCATCATTGGAGCGGACTCCTATGGACGGATAATCAAACCAGGACTCAAAAAACTCAATGACTGCTCGCCGATCGCCCAACTCACGCTCTTCGGATGGATTGTTCTCGGCCCGGTTTCTTCAACTCAATGCTCACTCACCGGGGCTTCTCACCACGCATCGGTTGACTCTTCCACTCAACAGCTTCACGAGCTCCTAACAAAATTCTGGACTCAACAAGAGGTCATTCGCTCGAAGCCCGCCGCACTCACTTCAGAGGAAGAGGAATGCGAAAATCATTTCGCTTCCACTCACCGGCGAGACAACTCAGGACGGTATATCGTTCGATTACCCTTCAAATCTTCAGTCAGTCAACTTGGCGACTCACATGCCACGGCTCAACGGTGCTTACATCGACTGCTGAGGCGATTGTCGAGGGACTCCACGTACAAACAGCTCTACACCGATTTCTTAAAGGAATACGAAGAACTCAATCACATGGTACCAGCAACTCACCTCACGTCAGACTCAACCGCCTACTATCTGCCTCATCATGGAGTACTGCGACCGACCAGCTCTACAACTAAACCCCGAGTCGTCTTCAACGGCTCTAGCCCATCATCATCCGGAATCTCACTCAACGACTTGCTCCATACTGGTCCAAAAATTCAACGAGATATCAGCGACGTTCTTCTCTGGGTAAGAAAGCACAAGTATGTCTTTGCCACTGACATCAGCAAGATGTTCCGTCAAATCCGTGTCCACCCAGACGATTGGAAGTACCAGCAAATTTTGTGGACTAACTCGGTGGGAGACGTCGTTCCTTATGAACTCACCACGGTCACGTATGGCACCAGGGCCGCTCCGTTCCTGGCAGTCCGCACTCTTGAACAGCTCATCAAGGACGAAGGCAGCAACTTTCCACGCGCAATCGAACCACTCACCGCGGGTAGATACGTAGACGACATTTACGGAGGCTCGAATCACCTGGACGATCTCATCATCATTGCTCGCCAGGTCCGGGAGATGTCGAAGAAGCTAGGAAGTCCACTTTGGAATTTTGACTTAAAACCAACGGCATATTTAAAGGCTAATTAAAGGCTATTTAAGTGCTGCAAAAATAATTTTTCCGCTCGACTCCTAGCCATAGAAACGTGTGGACGTTCTGACTGCGCGAGAAGCTAGAACGTCCACATATATTCCAGGTATAAAGGTAAGTAAAAAAAAATTCTTATCTACATATGATTTAACGGCTTTTTAAAGGCTTCAAAATAAAATTAGTTTCAATAACATCTGACTACCCCTTCCCGAGTTACCGCCCCCCAGGCATCAAGAATGAATGAACAGTTATATATCTCGGCATGGGATGCACTTGGAGCATCGCAAATGGTCCTAAAATTCATCTTGATTTAACGGCTCGACATTTCCGCCCCCACCGATTTTGCCGCTCCCACCCCTCCCGAGGAAAACTCACCCCTGTGGACGTTTAGCCTTGTAACTCTGTAAGGAATGCACTTGGAGCATCGCAAGTGGTCTTAAAATTCATCTTGATTTAAAGGCTCGACATTTCCGCCCCCACCGATTTTGCCGCTCCCACCCCTCCCGAGGAAAACTCACCCCTGTGGACGTTTAGCCTTGTAACTCTGTAAGGAATGCACTTGGAGCATCGCAAATGGTCTTAAAATTCATCTTGATTTAACGGCTCGACATTTCCGCCCCCACCGATTTTGCCGCTCCCACCCCTCCCGAGGAAAACTCACCCCTGTGGACGTTCAGCCTTGTAAGTCTGTAAGGAATGCACTTGGAGCATCGCAAACGGTCTTAAAATTCATCTTGATTTAACGGCTCGACATTTCCGACCCCACCGATTTTGCCGCTCCCACCCCTCCCGTGGAAAACTCACCCTTGTGGACGTTTGCCCACGTAACTCTGTAAGGGATGCACTTGGAGCATCGCAAATGGTCTTAAAATTCATCTTGATTTAACGGCTCGACATTTCCGCCCCCACCGATTTTGCCGCTCCCACCCCTCCCGTGGAAAACTCACCCCTGTGGACGTTTAGCCTTGTAACTCTATAAGGGATGCACTTGGAGCATCGCAAATGGTCCCAAAATTCATCTTGATTTAACGGCTCGACATTTCCGCCCCAACCGATTTTGCCGCTCCAACCCCTCCCGTGGAAAACTCACCCTTGTGGACGTTTGCCCACGTAACTTTATAAGGGTTGCACTTGGAGCATCGCAAATGGTCTTAAAAATCATCTTGATTTAACGGCTCGACATTTCCGCCCCCACCGATTTTGCCGCTCTCACCCCTCCCGTGGAAAACTCACCCTTGTGGACGTTTGCCGACGTAACTCTGTAAGGGATGCACTTGGAGCATCGCAAATGGTCTTAAAATTCATCTTGATTTAACGGCTCGACATTTCCGCCCCCACCGATTTTGCCGCTCCCACCCCTCCCGTGGAAAACTCACCCTTGTGGACGTTTGCCCACGTAACTCTGTAAGGGATGCACTTGGAGCATCGCAAATGGTCTTGAAATTCATCTTGATTTAACGGCTCGACATTTCCGCCCCCACCGATTTTGCCGCTCCAACCCCTCCCGTGGAAAACTCACCCTTGTGGACGTTTGCCCACGTAACTCTATAAGGGATGCACTTGGAGCATCGCAAATGGTCCTAAAATTCATCTTGATTTAACGGCTCGACACTTCCGCCCCCACCGATTTTGCCGCTCCCACCCTTCCCGAGGAAAACTCACCCCTGTGGACGTTTAGCCTTGTAACTCTGTAAGGAATGCACTTGGAGCATCGCAAATGGTCTTAAAATTCATCTTGATTTAACGGCTCGACATTTCCGACCCCACCGATTTTGCCGCTCCCACCCCTCCCGTCGAAAACTTACCCTTGTCGACGTTTGCCCACGTAACTCTGTGAGGGATGCACTTGGAGCATCGCAAATGGTCTTAAAATTCATCTTGTTTTAACGGCTCGACATTTCCGCCCCCACCGATTTTGCCGCTCCCACCCCTCCCGTGGAAAACTCACCCCTGTGGACGTTTAGCCTTGTAACTCTATAAGGGATGCACTTGGAGCATCGCAAATGGTCCTAAAATTCATCTTGATTTAACGGCTCGACATTTCCGCGCCCACCGATTTTGCCGCTCCAACCCCTCCCGTGGAAAACTCACCCTTGTGGACGTTTGCCCACGTAACTCTGTAAGGGATGCACTTGGAGCATCGCAAATGGTCTTAAAATTCATCTTGATTTAACAGCTCGACATTTCCGCCCCCACCGATTTTGCCGCTCCCACCCCTCCCGTGGAAAACTCACCCTTGTGGATGTTTGCCCACGTAACTCTGTAAGGGATGCACTTGGAGCATCGCAAATGGTCCTAAAATTCATCTTGATTTAACGGCTCGACATTTCCGCGCCCACCGATTTTGCCGCTCCAACCCCTCCCGTGGAAAACTCACCCTTGTGGACGTTTGCCCACGTAACTCTATAAGGGTTGCACTTGGAGCATCGCAAATGGTCTTAAAAATCATCTTGATTTAACGGTTCGACATTTCCGCCACCACCGATTTTGCCGCTCTCACCCCTCCCGTGGAAAACTCACCCTTGTGGACGTTTGCCCACGTAACTCTGTAAGGGATGCACTTGGAGCATCGCAAATGGTCTTAAAATTCATCTTGATTTAACAGCTCGACATTTCCGCCCCCACCGATTTTGCCGCTCCCACCCCTCCCGTGGAAAACTCACCCTTGTGGATGTTTGCCCACGTAACTCTGTAAGGGATGCACTTGGAGCATCGCAAATGGTCTTGAAATTCATCTTGATTTAACGGCTCGACATTTCCGCCCCCACCGATTTTGCCGCTCCAACCCCTCCCGTGGAAAACTCACCCTTGTGGACGTTTGCCCACGTAACTCTATAAGGGATGCACTTGGAGCATCGCAAATGGTCTTAAAATTCATCTTGATTTAACGGTTCGACATTTCCGCCCCCACCGATTTTGCCGCTCCAACCCCTCATGTGGAAAACTCACCCCTGTGGACGTTTAGCCTTGTAACTCTATAAGGGATGCACTTGGAGCATCGCAAATGGTCCTAAAATTCATCTTGATTTAACGGCTCGACACTTCCGCCCCCACCGATTTTGCCGCTCCCACCCCTCATGTGGAAAACTCACCCCTGTGGACGTTTAGCCTTGTAACTCTATAAGGGATGCACTTGGAGCATCGCAAATGGTCCTAAAATTCATCTTGATTTAACGGCTCGACACTTCCGCCCCCACCGATTTTGCCGCTCCCACCCCTCCCGTGGAAAACTCACCCTTGTGGACGTTTGCCCACGTAACTCTGTAAGGGATGCACTTGGAGCATCGCAAATGGTCTTAAAATTCATCTTGATTTAACGGCTCGACATTTCCGCCCCCATCGATTTTGCCGCTCCTACCCCTCCCGTGGAAAACTCACCCCTGTGGACGTTTAGCCTTGTAACTCTATAAGGGATGCACTTGGAGCATCGCAAATGGTCTTGAAATTCATCTTGATTTAACGGCTCGACATTTCCGCCCCCACCGATTTTGCCGCTCCCACCCTTACCGTGGAAAACTCACCCTTGTGGACGTTTGCCTACGTAACTCTGTAAGGGATGCACTTGGAGCATCGCAAATGGTCTCAAAATTCATCTTGATTTAACGGCTCGACATTTCCGCCCCCACCGATTTTGCCGCTCCCACCCCTCCCGTGGAAAACTCACCCCTGTGGACGTTTAGCCTTGTAACTCTATAAGGGATGCACTTGGAGCATCGCAAATGGTCCCAAAATTCATCTTGATTTAACGGCTCGACATTTCCGCCCCCACCGATTTTGCCGCTCCAACCCCTCCCGTGGAAAACTCACCCTTGTGGACGTTTGCCCACGTAACTCTATAAGGGATGCACTTGGAGCATCGCAAATGGTCTTAAAATTCATCTTAATTTGACGGTTCGACATTTCCGCCCCCACCGATTTTGCCGCTCCCACACCTCATGTGGAAAACTCACCCCTGTGGACGTTTAGCCTTGTAACTCTATAAGGGATGCACTTGGAGCATCGCAAATGGTCCTAAAATTCATCTTGATTTAACGGCTCGACACTTCCGCCCCCACCGATTTTGCCGCTCCCACCCCTCATGTGGAAAACTCACCCCTGTGGACGTTTAGCCTTGTAACTCTATAAGGGATGCACTTGGAGCATCGCAAATGGTCTTGAAATTCATCTTGATTTAACGGCTCGACATTTCCGCCCCCACCGATTTTGCCGCTCCCACCCTTACCGTGGAAAACTCACCCTTGTGGACGTTTGCTTACGTAACTCTGTAAGGGATGCACTTGGAGCATCGCAAATGGTCTCAAAATTCATCTTGATTTAACGGCTCGACATTTCCGCCCCCACCGATTTTGCCGCTCCCACCCTTACCGTGGAAAACTCACCCTTGTGGACGTTTGCCCACGTAACTCTGTAAGGGATGCACTTGGAGCATCGCAAATGGTCTTAAAATTCATCTTGATTTAACGGCTCGACATTTCCGCCCCCACCGATTTTGCCGCTCCCACCCTTACCGTGGAAAACTCACCCTTGTGGACGTTTGCCTACGTAACTCTGTAAGGAATGCACTTGGAGCGTCGCAAATGGTCTTAAAATTCATCTTGATTTAACGGCTCGACATTTCCGCCCCCACCGATTTTGCCGCTCCCACCCCTCCCGTGGAAAACTCACCCCTGTGGACGTTTAGCCTTGTAACTCTATAAGGGATGCACTTGGAGCATCGCAAATGGTCCCAAAATTCATCTTGATTTAACGGCTCGACATTTCCGCCCCCACCGATTTTGCCGCTCCCACCCCTCCCGAGGAAAACTCACCCCTGTGGACGTTCAGCCTTGTAACTCTGTAAGGAATGCACTTGGAGCATCGCAAATGGTCTTAAAATTCATCTTGATTTAACGGCTCGACATTTCCGACCCCACCGATTTTGCCGCTCCCACCCCTCCCGTGGAAAACTCACCCTTGTGGACGTTTGCCCACGTAACTCTGTAAGGGATGCACTTGGAGCATCGCAAATGGTCTTAAAATTCATCTTGATTTAACGGCTCGACATTTCCGCCCCCACCGATTTTGCCACTCCCACCCTTACCGTGGAAAACTCACCCTTGTGGACGTTTGCCCACGTAACTCTGTAAGGGATGCACTTGGAGCATCGCAAATGGTCTTAAAAATCATCTTGATTTAACGGCTCGACATTTCCGCCCCCACCGATTTTGCCGCTCTCACCCCTCCCGTGGAAAACTCACCCTTGTGGACGTTTGCCCACGTAACTCTGTAAGGGATGCACTTGGAGCATCGCAAATGGTCTTAAAATTCATCTTGATTCAACGGCTCGACATTTCCGCCCCCACCGATTTTGCCGCTCCCACCCCTCCCGTGGAAAACTCACCCTTGTGGACGTTTGCCCACGTAACTCTGTAAGGGATGCACTTGGAGCATCGCAAATGGTCTTGAAATTCATCTTGATTTAACAACTCGACATTTCCGCCCCCACCGATTTTGCCGCTCCAACCCCTCCCGTGGAAAACTCACCCTTGTGCACGTTTGCCCACGTAACTCTATAAGGGATGCACTTGGAGCATCGCAAATGGTCTTAAAATTCATCTTGATTTAACGGTTCGACATTTCCGCCCCCACCGATTTTGCCGCTCCCACCCCTCATGTGGAAAACTCACCCTTGTGGACGTTTGCCCACGTAACTCTGTAAGGGATGCACTTGGAGCATCGCAAATGGTCTTAAAATTCATCTTGATTTAACGGCTCGACATTTCCGCCCCCACCGATTTTGCCACTCCCACCCTTACCGTGGAAAACTCACCCTTGTGGACGTTTGCCCACGTAACTCTGTAAGGGATGCACTTGGAGCATCGCAAATGGTCTTAAAAATCATCTTGACTTAACGGCTCGACATTTCCGCCCCCACCGATTTTGCCGCTCTCACCCCTCCCGTGGAAAACTCGACCTTGTGGACGTTTGCCCACGTAACTCTGTAAGGGATGCACTTGGAGCATCGCAAATGGTCTTAAAATTCATCTTGATTCAACGGCTCGACATTTCCGCCCCCACCGATTTTGCCGCTCCCACCCCTCCCGTGGAAAACTCACACTTGTGGACGTTTGCCCACGTAACTCTGTAAGAGATGCACTTGGAGCATCGCAAATGGTCTTGAAATTCATCTTGATTTAACAACTCGACATTTCCGCCCCCACCGATTTTGCCGCTCCAACCCCTCCCGTGGAAAACTCACCCTTGTGGACGTTTGCTTACGTAACTCTATAAGGGATGCACTTGGAGCATCGCAAATGGTCTTAAAATTCATCTTGATTTAACGGTTCGGCATTTCCGCCCCCACCGATTTTGCCGCTCCCACCCCTCATGTGGAAAACTCACCCCTGTGGACGTTTAGCCTTGTAACTCTATAAGGGATGCACTTGGAGCATCGCAAATGGTCTTGAAATTCATCTTGATTTAACGGCTCGACATTTCCGCCCCCACCGATTTTGCCGCTCCCACCCTTACCGTGGAAAACTCACCCTTGTGGACGTTTGCCTACGTAACTCTGTAAGGGATGCACTTGGAGCATCGCAAATGGTCTCAAAATTCATCTTGATTTAACGGCTCGACATTTCCGCCCCCACCGATTTTGCCGCTCCCACCCTTACCGTGGAAAACTCACCCTTGTGGACGTTTGCCCACGTAACTCTGTAAGGGATGCACTTGGAGCATCGCAAATGGTCTTAAAATTCATCTTGATTTAACGGCTCGACATTTCTGCCCCCACCGATTTTGCCGCTCCCACCCTTACCGTGGAAAACTCACCCTTGTGGACGTTTGCCTACGTAACTCTGTAAGGAATGCACTTGGAGCATCGCAAATGGTCTTAAAATTCATCTTGTTTTAACGGCTCGACATTTCCGCCCCCACCGATTTTGCCGCTCCCACCCCTCCCGAGGAAAACTCACCCCTGTGGACGTTCAGCCTTGTAACTCTGTAAGGAATGCACTTGGAGCATCGCAAATGGTCTTAAAATTCATCTTGATTTAACGGCTCGACATTTCCGACCCCACCGATTTTGCCGCTCCCACCCCTCCCGTGGAAAACTTACCCTTGTGGACGTTTGCCCACGTAACTCTGTAAGGGATGCACTTGGAGCATCGCAAATGGTCTTAAAATTCATCTTGATTTAACGGCTCGACATTTCCGCCCCCACCGATTTTGCCGCTCCCACCCCTCCCGTGGAAAACTCACCCCTGTGGACGTTTAGCCTTGTAACTCTATAAGGGATGCACTTGGAGCATCGTAAATGGTCCCAAAATTCATCTTGATTTAACGGCTCGACATTTCCGCCCCCACCGATTTTGCCGCTCCCACCCCTCCCGAGGAAAACTCACCCCTGTGGACGTTTAGCCTTGTAACTCTGTAAGGAATGCACTTGGAGCATCGCAAATGGTCTTAAAATTCATCTTGATTTAACGGCTCGACATTTCCGCCCCCACCGATTTTGCCGCTCCCACCCCTCCCGAGGAAAACTCACCCCTGTGGACGTTCAGCCTTGTAAGTCTGTAAGGAATGCACTTGGAGCATCGCAAACGGTCTTAAAATTCATCTTGATTTAACGGCTCGACATTTCCGACCCCACCGATTTTGCCGCTCCCACCCCTCCCGTGGAAAACTCACCCTTGTGGACGTTTGCCCACGTAACTCTGTAAGGGATGCACTTGGAGCATCGCAAATGGTCTTAAAATTCATCTTGATTTAACGGCTCGACATTTCCGCCCCCACCGATTTTGCCGCTCCCACCCCTCCCGTGGAAAACTCACCCCTGTGGACGTTTAGCCTTGTAACTCTATAAGGGATGCACTTGGAGCATCGCAAATGGTCCCAAAATTCATCTTGATTTAACGGCTCGACATTTCCGCCCCAACCGATTTTGCCGCTCCAACCCCTCCCGTGGAAAACTCACCCTTGTGGACGTTTGCCCACGTAACTTTATAAGGGTTGCACTTGGAGCATCGCAAATGGTCTTAAAAATCATCTTGATTTAACGGCTCGACATTTCCGCCCCCACCGATTTTGCCGCTCTCACCCCTCCCGTGGAAAACTCACCCTTGTGGACGTTTGCCGACGTAACTCTGTAAGGGATGCACTTGGAGCATCGCAAATGGTCTTAAAATTCATCTTGATTTAACGGCTCGACATTTCCGCCCCCACCGATTTTGCCGCTCCCACCCCTCCCGTGGAAAACTCACCCTTGTGGACGTTTGCCCACGTAACTCTGTAAGGGATGCACTTGGAGCATCGCAAATGGTCTTGAAATTCATCTTGATTTAACGGCTCGACATTTCCGCCCCCACCGATTTTGCCGCTCCAACCCCTCCCGTGGAAAACTCACCCTTGTGGACGTTTGCCCACGTAACTCTATAAGGGATGCACTTGGAGCATCGCAAATGGTCCTAAAATTCATCTTGATTTAACGGCTCGACACTTCCGCCCCCACCGATTTTGCCGCTCCCACCCTTCCCGAGGAAAACTCACCCCTGTGGACGTTTAGCCTTGTAACTCTGTAAGGAATGCACTTGGAGCATCGCAAATGGTCTTAAAATTCATCTTGATTTAACGGCTCGACATTTCCGACCCCACCGATTTTGCCGCTCCCACCCCTCCCGTCGAAAACTTACCCTTGTCGACGTTTGCCCACGTAACTCTGTGAGGGATGCACTTGGAGCATCGCAAATGGTCTTAAAATTCATCTTGTTTTAACGGCTCGACATTTCCGCCCCCACCGATTTTGCCGCTCCCACCCCTCCCGTGGAAAACTCACCCCTGTGGACGTTTAGCCTTGTAACTCTATAAGGGATGCACTTGGAGCATCGCAAATGGTCCTAAAATTCATCTTGATTTAACGGCTCGACATTTCCGCGCCCACCGATTTTGCCGCTCCAACCCCTCCCGTGGAAAACTCACCCTTGTGGACGTTTGCCCACGTAACTCTGTAAGGGATGCACTTGGAGCATCGCAAATGGTCTTAAAATTCATCTTGATTTAACAGCTCGACATTTCCGCCCCCACCGATTTTGCCGCTCCCACCCCTCCCGTGGAAAACTCACCCTTGTGGATGTTTGCCCACGTAACTCTGTAAGGGATGCACTTGGAGCATCGCAAATGGTCCTAAAATTCATCTTGATTTAACGGCTCGACATTTCCGCGCCCACCGATTTTGCCGCTCCAACCCCTCCCGTGGAAAACTCACCCTTGTGGACGTTTGCCCACGTAACTCTATAAGGGTTGCACTTGGAGCATCGCAAATGGTCTTAAAAATCATCTTGATTTAACGGTTCGACATTTCCGCCACCACCGATTTTGCCGCTCTCACCCCTCCCGTGGAAAACTCACCCTTGTGGACGTTTGCCCACGTAACTCTGTAAGGGATGCACTTGGAGCATCGCAAATGGTCTTAAAATTCATCTTGATTTAACAGCTCGACATTTCCGCCCCCACCGATTTTGCCGCTCCCACCCCTCCCGTGGAAAACTCACCCTTGTGGATGTTTGCCCACGTAACTCTGTAAGGGATGCACTTGGAGCATCGCAAATGGTCTTGAAATTCATCTTGATTTAACGGCTCGACATTTCCGCCCCCACCGATTTTGCCGCTCCAACCCCTCCCGTGGAAAACTCACCCTTGTGGACGTTTGCCCACGTAACTCTATAAGGGATGCACTTGGAGCATCGCAAATGGTCTTAAAATTCATCTTGATTTAACGGTTCGACATTTCCGCCCCCACCGATTTTGCCGCTCCCACCCCTCATGTGGAAAACTCACCCCTGTGGACGTTTAGCCTTGTAACTCTATAAGGGATGCACTTGGAGCATCGCAAATGGTCCTAAAATTCATCTTGATTTAACGGCTCGACACTTCCGCCCCCACCGATTTTGCCGCTCCCACCCCTCATGTGGAAAACTCACCCCTGTGGACGTTTAGCCTTGTAACTCTATAAGGGATGCACTTGGAGCATCGCAAATGGTCCTAAAATTCATCTTGATTTAACGGCTCGACACTTCCGCCCCCACCGATTTTGCCGCTCCCACCCCTCCCGTGGAAAACTCACCCTTGTGGACGTTTGCCTACGTAACTCTGTAAGGGATGCACTTGGAGCATCGCAAATGGTCTTAAAATTCATCTTGATTTAACGGCTCGACATTTCCGCCCCCATCGATTTTGCCGCTCCTACCCCTCCCGTGGAAAACTCACCCCTGTGGACGTTTAGCCTTGTAACTCTATAAGGGATGCACTTGGAGCATCGCAAATGGTCTTGAAATTCATCTTGATTTAACGGCTCGACATTTCCGCCCCCACCGATTTTGCCGCTCCCACCCTTACCGTGGAAAACTCACCCTTGTGGACGTTTGCCTACGTAACTCTGTAAGGGATGCACTTGGAGCATCGCAAATGGTCTCAAAATTCATCTTGATTTAACGGCTCGACATTTCCGCCCCCACCGATTTTGCCGCTCCCACCCCTCCCGTGGAAAACTCACCCCTGTGGACGTTTAGCCTTGTAACTCTATAAGGGATGCACTTGGAGCATCGCAAATGGTCCCAAAATTCATCTTGATTTAACGGCTCGACATTTCCGCCCCCACCGATTTTGCCGCTCCAACCCCTCCCGTGGAAAACTCACCCTTGTGGACGTTTGCCCACGTAACTCTATAAGGGATGCACTTGGAGCATCGCAAATGGTCTTAAAATTCATCTTAATTTGACGGTTCGACATTTCCGCCCCCACCGATTTTGCCGCTCCCACCCCTCATGTGGAAAACTCACCCCTGTGGACGTTTAGCCTTGTAACTCTATAAGGGATGCACTTGGAGCATCGCAAATGGTCCTAAAATTCATCTTGATTTAACGGCTCGACACTTCCGCCCCCACCGATTTTGCCGCTCCCACCCCTCATGTGGAAAACTCACCCCTGTGGACGTTTAGCCTTGTAACTCTATAAGGGATGCACTTGGAGCATCGCAAATGGTCTTGAAATTCATCTTGATTTAACGGCTCGACATTTCCGCCCCCACCGATTTTGCCGCTCCCACCCTTACCGTGGAAAACTCACCCTTGTGGACGTTTGCTTACGTAACTCTGTAAGGGATGCACTTGGAGCATCGCAAATGGTCTCAAAATTCATCTTGATTTAACGGCTCGACATTTCCGCCCCCACCGATTTTGCCGCTCCCACCCTTACCGTGGAAAACTCACCCTTGTGGACGTTTGCCCACGTAACTCTGTAAGGGATGCACTTGGAGCATCGCAAATGGTCTTAAAATTCATCTTGATTTAACGGCTCGACATTTCCGCCCCCACCGATTTTGCCGCTCCCACCCTTACCGTGGAAAACTCACCCTTGTGGACGTTTGCCTACGTAACTCTGTAAGGAATGCACTTGGAGCGTCGCAAATGGTCTTAAAATTCATCTTGATTTAACGGCTCGACATTTCCGCCCCCACCGATTTTGCCGCTCCCACCCCTCCCGTGGAAAACTCACCCCTGTGGACGTTTAGCCTTGTAACTCTATAAGGGATGCACTTGGAGCATCGCAAATGGTCCCAAAATTCATCTTGATTTAACGGCTCGACATTTCCGCCCCCACCGATTTTGCCGCTCCCACCCCTCCCGAGGAAAACTCACCCCTGTGGACGTTCAGCCTTGTAACTCTGTAAGGAATGCACTTGGAGCATCGCAAATGGTCTTAAAATTCATCTTGATTTAACGGCTCGACATTTCCGACCCCACCGATTTTGCCGCTCCCACCCCTCCCGTGGAAAACTCACCCTTGTGGACGTTTGCCCACGTAACTCTGTAAGGGATGCACTTGGAGCATCGCAAATGGTCTTAAAATTCATCTTGATTTAACGGCTCGACATTTCCGCCCCCACCGATTTTGCCACTCCCACCCTTACCGTGGAAAACTCACCCTTGTGGACGTTTGCCCACGTAACTCTGTAAGGGATGCACTTGGAGCATCGCAAATGGTCTTAAAAATCATCTTGATTTAACGGCTCGACATTTCCGCCCCCACCGATTTTGCCGCTCTCACCCCTCCCGTGGAAAACTCACCCTTGTGGACGTTTGCCCACGTAACTCTGTAAGGGATGCACTTGGAGCATCGCAAATGGTCTTAAAATTCATCTTGATTCAACGGCTCGACATTTCCGCCCCCACCGATTTTGCCGCTCCCACCCCTCCCGTGGAAAACTCACCCTTGTGGACGTTTGCCCACGTAACTCTGTAAGGGATGCACTTGGAGCATCGCAAATGGTCTTGAAATTCATCTTGATTTAACAACTCGACATTTCCGCCCCCACCGATTTTGCCGCTCCAACCCCTCCCGTGGAAAACTCACCCTTGTGCACGTTTGCCCACGTAACTCTATAAGGGATGCACTTGGAGCATCGCAAATGGTCTTAAAATTCATCTTGATTTAACGGTTCGACATTTCCGCCCCCACCGATTTTGCCGCTCCCACCCCTCATGTGGAAAACTCACCCTTGTGGACGTTTGCCCACGTAACTCTGTAAGGGATGCACTTGGAGCATCGCAAATGGTCTTAAAATTCATCTTGATTTAACGGCTCGACATTTCCGCCCCCACCGATTTTGCCACTCCCACCCTTACCGTGGAAAACTCACCCTTGTGGACGTTTGCCCACGTAACTCTGTAAGGGATGCACTTGGAGCATCGCAAATGGTCTTAAAAATCATCTTGACTTAACGGCTCGACATTTCCGCCCCCACCGATTTTGCCGCTCTCACCCCTCCCGTGGAAAACTCGACCTTGTGGACGTTTGCCCACGTAACTCTGTAAGGGATGCACTTGGAGCATCGCAAATGGTCTTAAAATTCATCTTGATTCAACGGCTCGACATTTCCGCCCCCACCGATTTTGCCGCTCCCACCCCTCCCGTGGAAAACTCACACTTGTGGACGTTTGCCCACGTAACTCTGTAAGAGATGCACTTGGAGCATCGCAAATGGTCTTGAAATTCATCGTGATTTAACAACTCGACATTTCCGCCCCCACCGATTTTGCCGCTCCAACCCCTCCCGTGGAAAACTCACCCTTGTGGACGTTTGCTTACGTAACTCTATAAGGGATGCACTTGGAGCATCGCAAATGGTCTTAAAATTCATCTTGATTTAACGGTTCGACATTTCCGCCCCCACCGATTTTGCCGCTCCCACCCCTCATGTGGAAAACTCACCCCTGTGGACGTTTAGCCTTGTAACTCTATAAGGGATGCACTTGGAGCATCGCAAATGGTCTTGAAATTCATCTTGATTTAACGGCTCGACATTTCCGCCCCCACCGATTTTGCCGCTCCCACCCTTACCGTGGAAAACTCACCCTTGTGGACGTTTGCCTACGTAACTCTGTAAGGGATGCACTTGGAGCATCGCAAATGGTCTCAAAATTCATCTTGATTTAACGGCTCGACATTTCCGCCCCCACCGATTTTGCCGCTCCCACCCTTACCGTGGAAAACTCACCCTTGTGGACGTTTGCCCACGTAACTCTGTAAGGGATGCACTTGGAGCATCGCAAATGGTCTTAAAATTCATCTTGATTTAACGGCTCGACATTTCTGCCCCCACCGATTTTGCCGCTCCCACCCTTACCGTGGAAAACTCACCCTTGTGGACGTTTGCCTACGTAACTCTGTAAGGAATGCACTTGGAGGATCGCAAATGGTCTTAAAATTCATCTTGTTTTAACGGCTCGACATTTCCGCCCCCACCGATTTTGCCGCTCCCACCCCTCCCGAGGAAAACTCACCCCTGTGGACGTTCAGCCTTGTAACTCTGTAAGGAATGCACTTGGAGCATCGCAAATGGTCTTAAAATTCATCTTGATTTAACGGCTCGACATTTCCGACCCCACCGATTTTGCCGCTCCCACCCCTCCCGTGGAAAACTTACCCTTGTGGACGTTTGCCCACGTAACTCTGTAAGGGATGCACTTGGAGCATCGCAAATGGTCTTAAAATTCATCTTGATTTAACGGCTCGACATTTCCGCCCCCACCGATTTTGCCGCTCCCACCCCTCCCGTGGAAAACTCACCCCTGTGGACGTTTAGCCTTGTAACTCTATAAGGGATGCACTTGGAGCATCGTAAATGGTCCCAAAATTCATCTTGATTTAACGGCTCGACATTTCCGCCCCCACCGATTTTGCCGCTCCCACCCCTCCCGAGGAAAACTCACCCCTGTGGACGTTCAGCCTTGTAACTCTGTAAGGAATGCACTTGGAGCATCGCAAATGGTCTTAAAATTCATCTTGATTTAACGGCTCGACATTTCCGCCCCCACTGATTTTGCCGCTCTCACCCCTCCCGTGGAAAACTCACCCTTGTGGACGTTTGCCCACGTAACTCTGTAAGGGATGCACTTGGAGCATCGCAAATGGTCTTAAAATTCATCTTGATTTAACGGCTCGACATTTCCGCCCCCACCGATTTTGCCACTCCCACCCTTACCGTGGAAAACTCACCCTTGTGGACGTTTGCCCACGTAACTCTGTAAGGGATGCACTTGGAGCATCGCAAATGGTCTTAAAAATCATCTTGATTTAACGGCTCGACATTTCCGCCCCCACCGATTTTGCCGCTCTCACCCCTCCCGTGGAAAACTCACCCTTGTGGACGTTTGCCCACGTAACTCTGTAAGGGATGCACTTGGAGCATCGCAAATGGTCTTAAAATTCATCTTGATTCAACGGCTCGACATTTCCGCCCCCACCGATTTTGCCGCTCCCACCCCTCCCGTGGAAAACTCACCCTTGTGGACGTTTGCCCACGTAACTCTGTAAGGGATGCACTTGGAGCATCGCAAATGGTCTTGAAATTCATCTTGATTTAACAACTCGACATTTCCGCCCCCACCGATTTTGCCGCTCCAACCCCTCCCGTGGAAAACTCACCCTTGTGCACGTTTGCCCACGTAACTCTATAAGGGATGCACTTGGAGCATCGCAAATGGTCTTAAAATTCATCTTGATTTAACGGTTCGACATTTCCGCCCCCACCGATTTTGCCGCTCCCACCCCTCATGTGGAAAACTCACCCTTGTGGACGTTTGCCCACGTAACTCTGTAAGGGATGCACTTGGAGCATCGCAAATGGTCTTAAAATTCATCTTGATTCAACGGCTCGACATTTCCGCCCCCACCGATTTTGCCGCTCCCACCCCTCCCGTGGAAAACTCACACTTGTGGACGTTTGCCCACGTAACTCTGTAAGAGATGCACTTGGAGCATCGCAAATGGTCTTGAAATTCATCTTGATTTAACAACTCGACATTTCCGCCCCCACCGATTTTGCCGCTCCAACCCCTCCCGTGGAAAACTCACCCTTGTGGACGTTTGCTTACGTAACTCTATAAGGGATGCACTTGGAGCATCGCAAATGGTCTTAAAATTCATCTTGATTTAACGGTTCGACATTTCCGCCCCCACCGATTTTGCCGCTCCCACCCCTCATGTGGAAAACTCACCCCTGTGGACGTTTAGCCTTGTAACTCTATAAGGGATGCACTTGGAGCATCGCAAATGGTCTTGAAATTCATCTTGATTTAACGGCTCGACATTTCCGCCCCCACCGATTTTGCCGCTCCCACCCTTACCGTGGAAAACTCACCCTTGTGGACGTTTGCCTACGTAACTCTGTAAGGGATGCACTTGGAGCATCGCAAATGGTCTCAAAATTCATCTTGATTTAACGGCTCGACATTTCCGCCCCCACCGATTTTGCCGCTCCCACCCTTACCGTGGAAAACTCACCCTTGTGGACGTTTGCCCACGTAACTCTGTAAGGGATGCACTTGGAGCATCGCAAATGGTCTTAAAATTCATCTTGATTTAACGGCTCGACATTTCTGCCCCCACCGATTTTGCCGCTCCCACCCTTACCGTGGAAAACTCACCCTTGTGGACGTTTGCCTACGTAACTCTGTAAGGAATGCACTTGGAGCATCGCAAATGGTCTTAAAATTCATCTTGTTTTAACGGCTCGACATTTCCGCCCCCACCGATTTTGCCGCTCCCACCCCTCCCGAGGAAAACTCACCCCTGTGGACGTTCAGCCTTGTAACTCTGTAAGGAATGCACTTGGAGCATCGCAAATGGTCTTAAAATTCATCTTGATTTAACGGCTCGACATTTCCGACCCCACCGATTTTGCCGCTCCCACCCCTCCCGTGGAAAACTTACCCTTGTGGACGTTTGCCCACGTAACTCTGTAAGGGATGCACTTGGAGCATCGCAAATGGTCTTAAAATTCATCTTGATTTAACGGCTCGACATTTCCGCCCCCACCGATTTTGCCGCTCCCACCCCTCCCGTGGAAAACTCACCCCTGTGGACGTTTAGCCTTGTAACTCTATAAGGGATGCACTTGGAGCATCGTAAATGGTCCCAAAATTCATCTTGATTTAACGGCTCGACATTTCCGCCCCCACCGATTTTGCCGCTCCCACCCCTCCCGAGGAAAACTCACCCCTGTGGACGTTTAGCCTTGTAACTCTGTAAGGAATGCACTTGGAGCATCGCAAATGGTCTTAAAATTCATCTTGATTTAACGGCTCGACATTTCCGCCCCCACCGATTTTGCCGCTCCCACCCCTCCCGAGGAAAACTCACCCCTGTGGACGTTCAGCCTTGTAAGTCTGTAAGGAATGCACTTGGAGCATCGCAAACGGTCTTAAAATTCATCTTGATTTAACGGCTCGACATTTCCGACCCCACCGATTTTGCCGCTCCCACCCCTCCCGTGGAAAACTCACCCTTGTGGACGTTTGCCCACGTAACTCTGTAAGGGATGCACTTGGAGCATCGCAAATGGTCTTAAAATTCATCTTGATTTAACGGCTCGACATTTCCGCCCCCACCGATTTTGCCGCTCCCACCCCTCCCGTGGAAAACTCACCCCTGTGGACGTTTAGCCTTGTAACTCTATAAGGGATGCACTTGGAGCATCGCAAATGGTCCCAAAATTCATCTTGATTTAACGGCTCGACATTTCCGCCCCAACCGATTTTGCCGCTCCAACCCCTCCCGTGGAAAACTCACCCTTGTGGACGTTTGCCCACGTAACTTTATAAGGGTTGCACTTGGAGCATCGCAAATGGTCTTAAAAATCATCTTGATTTAACGGCTCGACATTTCCGCCCCCACCGATTTTGCCGCTCTCACCCCTCCCGTGGAAAACTCACCCTTGTGGACGTTTGCCGACGTAACTCTGTAAGGGATGCACTTGGAGCATCGCAAATGGTCTTAAAATTCATCTTGATTTAACGGCTCGACATTTCCGCCCCCACCGATTTTGCCGCTCCCACCCCTCCCGTGGAAAACTCACCCTTGTGGACGTTTGCCCACGTAACTCTGTAAGGGATGCACTTGGAGCATCGCAAATGGTCTTGAAATTCATCTTGATTTAACGGCTCGACATTTCCGCCCCCACCGATTTTGCCGCTCCAACCCCTCCCGTGGAAAACTCACCCTTGTGGACGTTTGCCCACGTAACTCTATAAGGGATGCACTTGGAGCATCGCAAATGGTCCTAAAATTCATCTTGATTTAACGGCTCGACACTTCCGCCCCCACCGATTTTGCCGCTCCCACCCTTCCCGAGGAAAACTCACCCCTGTGGACGTTTAGCCTTGTAACTCTGTAAGGAATGCACTTGGAGCATCGCAAATGGTCTTAAAATTCATCTTGATTTAACGGCTCGACATTTCCGACCCCACCGATTTTGCCGCTCCCACCCCTCCCGTCGAAAACTTACCCTTGTCGACGTTTGCCCACGTAACTCTGTGAGGGATGCACTTGGAGCATCGCAAATGGTCTTAAAATTCATCTTGTTTTAACGGCTCGACATTTCCGCCCCCACCGATTTTGCCGCTCCCACCCCTCCCGTGGAAAACTCACCCCTGTGGACGTTTAGCCTTGTAACTCTATAAGGGATGCACTTGGAGCATCGCAAATGGTCCTAAAATTCATCTTGATTTAACGGCTCGACATTTCCGCGCCCACCGATTTTGCCGCTCCAACCCCTCCCGTGGAAAACTCACCCTTGTGGACGTTTGCCCACGTAACTCTGTAAGGGATGCACTTGGAGCATCGCAAATGGTCTTAAAATTCATCTTGATTTAACAGCTCGACATTTCCGCCCCCACCGATTTTGCCGCTCCCACCCCTCCCGTGGAAAACTCACCCTTGTGGATGTTTGCCCACGTAACTCTGTAAGGGATGCACTTGGAGCATCGCAAATGGTCCTAAAATTCATCTTGATTTAACGGCTCGACATTTCCGCGCCCACCGATTTTGCCGCTCCAACCCCTCCCGTGGAAAACTCACCCTTGTGGACGTTTGCCCACGTAACTGTATAAGGGTTGCACTTGGAGCATCGCAAATGGTCTTAAAAATCATCTTGATTTAACGGTTCGACATTTCCGCCACCACCGATTTTGCCGCTCTCACCCCTCCCGTGGAAAACTCACCCTTGTGGACGTTTGCCCACGTAACTCTGTAAGGGATGCACTTGGAGCATCGCAAATGGTCTTAAAATTCATCTTGATTTAACAGCTCGACATTTCCGCCCCCACCGATTTTGCCGCTCCCACCCCTCCCGTGGAAAACTCACCCTTGTGGATGTTTGCCCACGTAACTCTGTAAGGGATGCACTTGGAGCATCGCAAATGGTCTTGAAATTCATCTTGATTTAACGGCTCGACATTTCCGCCCCCACCGATTTTGCCGCTCCAACCCCTCCCGTGGAAAACTCACCCTTGTGGACGTTTGCCCACGTAACTCTATAAGGGATGCACTTGGAGCATCGCAAATGGTCTTAAAATTCATCTTGATTTAACGGTTCGACATTTCCGCCCCCACCGATTTTGCCGCTCCCACCCCTCATGTGGAAAACTCACCCCTGTGGACGTTTAGCCTTGTAACTCTATAAGGGATGCACTTGGAGCATCGCAAATGGTCCTAAAATTCATCTTGATTTAACGGCTCGACACTTCCGCCCCCACCGATTTTGCCGCTCCCACCCCTCATGTGGAAAACTCACCCCTGTGGACGTTTAGCCTTGTAACTCTATAAGGGATGCACTTGGAGCATCGCAAATGGTCCTAAAATTCATCTTGATTTAACGGCTCGACACTTCCGCCCCCACCGATTTTGCCGCTCCCACCCCTCCCGTGGAAAACTCACCCTTGTGGACGTTTGCCTACGTAACTCTGTAAGGGATGCACTTGGAGCATCGCAAATGGTCTTAAAATTCATCTTGATTTAACGGCTCGACATTTCCGCCCCCATCGATTTTGCCGCTCCTACCCCTCCCGTGGAAAACTCACCCCTGTGGACGTTTAGCCTTGTAACTCTATAAGGGATGCACTTGGAGCATCGCAAATGGTCTTGAAATTCATCTTGATTTAACGGCTCGACATTTCCGCCCCCACCGATTTTGCCGCTCCCACCCTTACCGTGGAAAACTCACCCTTGTGGACGTTTGCCTACGTAACTCTGTAAGGGATGCACTTGGAGCATCGCAAATGGTCTCAAAATTCATCTTGATTTAACGGCTCGACATTTCCGCCCCCACCGATTTTGCCGCTCCCACCCCTCCCGTGGAAAACTCACCCCTGTGGACGTTTAGCCTTGTAACTCTATAAGGGATGCACTTGGAGCATCGCAAATGGTCCCAAAATTCATCTTGATTTAACGGCTCGACATTTCCGCCCCCACCGATTTTGCCGCTCCAACCCCTCCCGTGGAAAACTCACCCTTGTGGACGTTTGCCCACGTAACTCTATAAGGGATGCACTTGGAGCATCGCAAATGGTCTTAAAATTCATCTTAATTTGACGGTTCGACATTTCCGCCCCCACCGATTTTGCCGCTCCCACCCCTCATGTGGAAAACTCACCCCTGTGGACGTTTAGCCTTGTAACTCTATAAGGGAAGCACTTGGAGCATCGCAAATGGTCCTAAAATTCATCTTGATTTAACGGCTCGACACTTCCGCCCCCACCGATTTTGCCGCTCCCACCCCTCATGTGGAAAACTCACCCCTGTGGACGTTTAGCCTTGTAACTCTATAAGGGATGCACTTGGAGCATCGCAAATGGTCTTGAAATTCATCTTGATTTAACGGCTCGACATTTCCGCCCCCACCGATTTTGCCGCTCCCACCCTTACCGTGGAAAACTCACCCTTGTGGACGTTTGCTTACGTAACTCTGTAAGGGATGCACTTGGAGCATCGCAAATGGTCTCAAAATTCATCTTGATTTAACGGCTCGACATTTCCGCCCCCACCGATTTTGCCGCTCCCACCCTTACCGTGGAAAACTCACCCTTGTGGACGTTTGCCCACGTAACTCTGTAAGGGATGCACTTGGAGCATCGCAAATGGTCTTAAAATTCATCTTGATTTAACGGCTCGACATTTCCGCCCCCACCGATTTTGCCGCTCCCACCCTTACCGTGGAAAACTCACCCTTGTGGACGTTTGCCTACGTAACTCTGTAAGGAATGCACTTGGAGCGTCGCAAATGGTCTTAAAATTCATCTTGATTTAACGGCTCGACATTTCCGCCCCCACCGATTTTGCCGCTCCCACCCCTCCCGTGGAAAACTCACCCCTGTGGACGTTTAGCCTTGTAACTCTATAAGGGATGCACTTGGAGCATCGCAAATGGTCCCAAAATTCATCTTGATTTAACGGCTCGACATTTCCGCCCCCACCGATTTTGCCGCTCCCACCCCTCCCGAGGAAAACTCACCCCTGTGGACGTTCAGCCTTGTAACTCTGTAAGGAATGCACTTGGAGCATCGCAAATGGTCTTAAAATTCATCTTGATTTAACGGCTCGACATTTCCGACCCCACCGATTTTGCCGCTCCCACCCCTCCCGTGGAAAACTCACCCTTGTGGACGTTTGCCCACGTAACTCTGTAAGGGATGCACTTGGAGCATCGCAAATGGTCTTAAAATTCATCTTGATTTAACGGCTCGACATTTCCGCCCCCACCGATTTTGCCACTCCCACCCTTACCGTGGAAAACTCACCCTTGTGGACGTTTGCCCACGTAACTCTGTAAGGGATGCACTTGGAGCATCGCAAATGGTCTTAAAAATCATCTTGATTTAACGGCTCGACATTTCCGCCCCCACCGATTTTGCCGCTCTCACCCCTCCCGTGGAAAACTCACCCTTGTGGACGTTTGCCCACGTAACTCTGTAAGGGATGCACTTGGAGCATCGCAAATGGTCTTAAAATTCATCTTGATTCAACGGCTCGACATTTCCGCCCCCACCGATTTTGCCGCTCCCACCCCTCCCGTGGAAAACTCACCCTTGTGGACGTTTGCCCACGTAACTCTGTAAGGGATGCACTTGGAGCATCGCAAATGGTCTTGAAATTCATCTTGATTTAACAACTCGACATTTCCGCCCCCACCGATTTTGCCGCTCCAACCCCTCCCGTGGAAAACTCACCCTTGTGCACGTTTGCCCACGTAACTCTATAAGGGATGCACTTGGAGCATCGCAAATGGTCTTAAAATTCATCTTGATTTAACGGTTCGACATTTCCGCCCCCACCGATTTTGCCGCTCCCACCCCTCATGTGGAAAACTCACCCTTGTGGACGTTTGCCCACGTAACTCTGTAAGGGATGCACTTGGAGCATCGCAAATGGTCTTAAAATTCATCTTGATTTAACGGCTCGACATTTCCGCCCCCACCGATTTTGCCACTCCCACCCTTACCGTGGAAAACTCACCCTTGTGGACGTTTGCCCACGTAACTCTGTAAGGGATGCACTTGGAGCATCGCAAATGGTCTTAAAAATCATCTTGACTTAACGGCTCGACATTTCCGCCCCCACCGATTTTGCCGCTCTCACCCCTCCCGTGGAAAACTCGACCTTGTGGACGTTTGCCCACGTAACTCTGTAAGGGATGCACTTGGAGCATCGCAAATGGTCTTAAAATTCATCTTGATTCAACGGCTCGACATTTCCGCCCCCACCGATTTTGCCGCTCCCACCCCTCCCGTGGAAAACTCACACTTGTGGACGTTTGCCCACGTAACTCTGTAAGAGATGCACTTGGAGCATCGCAAATGGTCTTGAAATTCATCGTGATTTAACAACTCGACATTTCCGCCCCCACCGATTTTGCCGCTCCAACCCCTCCCGTGGAAAACTCACCCTTGTGGACGTTTGCTTACGTAACTCTATAAGGGATGCACTTGGAGCATCGCAAATGGTCTTAAAATTCATCTTGATTTAACGGTTCGACATTTCCGCCCCCACCGATTTTGCCGCTCCCACCCCTCATGTGGAAAACTCACCCCTGTGGACGTTTAGCCTTGTAACTCTATAAGGGATGCACTTGGAGCATCGCAAATGGTCTTGAAATTCATCTTGATTTAACGGCTCGACATTTCCGCCCCCACCGATTTTGCCGCTCCCACCCTTACCGTGGAAAACTCACCCTTGTGGACGTTTGCCTACGTAACTCTGTAAGGGATGCACTTGGAGCATCGCAAATGGTCTCAAAATTCATCTTGATTTAACGGCTCGACATTTCCGCCCCCACCGATTTTGCCGCTCCCACCCTTACCGTGGAAAACTCACCCTTGTGGACGTTTGCCCACGTAACTCTGTAAGGGATGCACTTGGAGCATCGCAAATGGTCTTAAAATTCATCTTGATTTAACGGCTCGACATTTCTGCCCCCACCGATTTTGCCGCTCCCACCCTTACCGTGGAAAACTCACCCTTGTGGACGTTTGCCTACGTAACTCTGTAAGGAATGCACTTGGAGGATCGCAAATGGTCTTAAAATTCATCTTGTTTTAACGGCTCGACATTTCCGCCCCCACCGATTTTGCCGCTCCCACCCCTCCCGAGGAAAACTCACCCCTGTGGACGTTCAGCCTTGTAACTCTGTAAGGAATGCACTTGGAGCATCGCAAATGGTCTTAAAATTCATCTTGATTTAACGGCTCGACATTTCCGACCCCACCGATTTTGCCGCTCCCACCCCTCCCGTGGAAAACTTACCCTTGTGGACGTTTGCCCACGTAACTCTGTAAGGGATGCACTTGGAGCATCGCAAATGGTCTTAAAATTCATCTTGATTTAACGGCTCGACATTTCCGCCCCCACCGATTTTGCCGCTCCCACCCCTCCCGTGGAAAACTCACCCCTGTGGACGTTTAGCCTTGTAACTCTATAAGGGATGCACTTGGAGCATCGTAAATGGTCCCAAAATTCATCTTGATTTAACGGCTCGACATTTCCGCCCCCACCGATTTTGCCGCTCCCACCCCTCCCGAGGAAAACTCACCCCTGTGGACGTTCAGCCTTGTAACTCTGTAAGGAATGCACTTGGAGCATCGCAAATGGTCTTAAAATTCATCTTGATTTAACGGCTCGACATTTCCGCCCCCACTGATTTTGCCGCTCTCACCCCTCCCGTGGAAAACTCACCCTTGTGGACGTTTGCCCACGTAACTCTGTAAGGGATGCACTTGGAGCATCGCAAATGGTCTTAAAATTCATCTTGATTCAACGGCTCGACATTTCCGCCCCCACCGATTTTGCCGCTCCCACCCCTCCCGTGGAAAACTCACCCTTGTGGACGTTTGCCCACGTAACTCTGTAAGAGATGCACTTGGAGCATCGCAAATGGTCTTGAAATTCATCTTGATTTAACAACTCGACATTTCCGCCCCCACCGATTTTGCCGCTCCAACCCCTCCCGTGGAAAACTCACCCTTGTGGACGTTTGCTTACGTAACTCTATAAGGGATGCACTTGGAGCATCGCAAATGGTCTTAAAATTCATCTTGATTCAACGGTTCGACATTTCCGCCCCCACCGATTTTGCCGCTCCCACCCCTCATGTGGAAAACTCACCCCTGTGGACGTTTAGCCTTGTAACTCTATAAGAGATGCACTTGGAGCATCGCAAATGGTCCTAAAATTCATCTTGATTTAACGGCTCGACACTTCCGCCCCCACCGATTTTGCCGCTCCCACCCCTCCCGTGGAAAACTCACCCTTGTGGACGTTTGCCCACGTAACTCTGTAAGGAATGCACTTGGAGCATCGCAAATGGTCTCAAAATTCATCTTGATTTAACGGCTCGACATTTCCGCCCCCATCGATTTTGCCGCTCCCACCCTTACCGTGGAAAACTCACCCTTGTGGACGTTTGCCCACGTAACTCTGTAAGGGATGCACTTGAAGCATCGCAAATGGTCTTAAAATTCATCTTGATTTAACGGCTCGACATTTCCGCCCCCACCGATTTTGCCGCTCCCACCCCTCCCGTGGAAAACTCACCCCTGTGGACGTTTAGCCTTGTAACTCTATAAGGGATGCACTTGGAGCATCGCAAATGGTCCTAAAATTCATCTTGATTTAACGGCTCGACATTTCCGCCCCCACCGATTTTGCCGCTCCCACCCCTCCCGAGGAAAACTCACCCTTGTGGACGTTTGCCCACGTAACTCTGTAAGGGATGCACTTGGAGCATCGCAAATGGTCTTAAAATTCATCTTGATTTAACGGCTCGACATTTCCGCCCCCACCGATTTTGCCGCTCCCACCCCTCCCGTGGAAAACTCACCCCTGTGGACGTTTAGCCTTGTAACTCTATAAGGGATGCACTTGGAGCATCGCAAATGGTCTTGAAATTCATCTTGATTTAACGGCTCGACATTTCCGCCCCCACCGATTTTGCCGCTCCCACCCCTCATGTGGAAAACTCACCCCTGTGGACGTTAAGCCTTGTAACTCTATAAGGGATGCACTTGGAGCATCGCAAATGGTCCTAAAATTCATCTTGATTTAACGGCAAGACATTTCCGCCCCCACCGATTTTGCCGCTCCCACCCCTCATGTGGAAAACTCACCCCTGTGGACGTTTAGCCTTGTAACTCTATAAGGGATGCACTTGGAGCATCGCAAATGGTCCAAAAATTTATCTTGATTTAACGGCTCGACACTTCCGCCCCCACCGATTTTGCCGCTCCCACCCCTCCCGTGGAAAACTCACCCTTGTGGACGTTTGCCCACGTAACTCTGTAAGGGATGCACTTGGAGCATCGCAAATGGTCTTAAAATTCATCTTGATTTAACGGCTCGACATTTCCGCCCCCATCGATTTTGCCGCTCCCACCCTTACCGTGGAAAACTCACCCTTGTGGACGTTTGCCCACGTAACTCTGTAAGGGATGCACTTGAAGCATCGCAAATGGTCTTAAAATTTATCTTGATTTAACGGCTCGACATTTCCGCCCCCACCGATTTTGCCGCTCCCACCCCTCCCGTGGAAAACTCACCCCTGTGGACGTTTAGCCTTGTAACTCTATAAGGGATGCACTTGGAGCATCGCAAATGGTCCTAAAATTCATCTTGATTTAACGGCTCGACATTTCCGCCCCCACCGATTTTGCCGCTCCCACCCCTCCCGAGGAAAACTCACCCCTGTGGCCTTGTAACTCTGTAAGGAATGCACTTGGAGCATCGCAAATGGTCTTAAAATTCATCTTGATTTAACGGCTCGACATTTCCGACCCCTACGATTTTGCCGCTCCCACCCCTCCCGTGGAAAACTCACCCTTGTGGACGTTTGCCCACGTAACTCTGGAAGGGATGCACTTGAAGCATCGCAAATGGTCTTAAAATTCATCTTGATTTAACGGCTCGACATTTCCGCCCCCACCGATTTTGCCGCTCCCACCCCTCCCGTGGAAAACTCACCCCTGTGGACGTTTAGCCTTGTAACTCTATAAGGGATGCACTTGGAGCATCGCAAATGGTCCTAAAATTCATCTTGATTTAACGGCTCGACATTTCCGCCCCCACCGATTTTGCCGCTCCAACCCCTCCCGTGGAAAACTCACCCTTGTGGACGTTTGCCCACGTAACTCTATAAGGGTTGCACTTGGAGCATCGCAAATGGTCTTAAAAATCATCTTGATTTAACGGCTCGACATTTCCGCCCCCACCGATTTTGCCGCTCTCACCCCTCCCGTGGAAAACTCACCCTTGTGGACGTTTGCCCACGTAACTCTGTAAGGGATGCACTTGGAGCATCGCAAATGGTCTTAAAATTCATCTTGATTTAACGGCTCGACATTTCCGCCCCCTCCGATTTTGCCGCTCCCACCCCTCCCGTGGAAAACTCACCCTTGTGGACGTTTGCCCACGTAACTCTGTAAGGGATGCACTTGGAGCATCGCAAATGGTCTTGAAATTCATCTTGATTTAACGGCTCGACATTTCCGCCCCCACCGATTTTGCCGCTCCCACCCTTACCGTGGAAAACTCACCCTTGTGGACTTTTGCCTACGTAACTCTATAAGGGATGCACTTGGAGCATCGCAAATTGTCTTAAAATTCATCTTGATTTAACGGCTCGACATTTCCGCCCCCACCGATTTTGCCGCTCCCACCCCTCATGTGGAAAACTCACCCCTGTGGACGTTTAGCCTTGTAACTCTATAAGGGATGCACTTGGAGCATCGCAAATGGTCCTAAAATTCATCTTGATTTAACGGCTCGACACTTCCGCCCCCACCGATTTTGCCGCTCCCACCCCTCCCGAGGAAAACTCACCCCTGTGGACGTTCAGCCTTGTAACTCTGTAAGGAATGCACTTGGAGCATCGCAAATGGTCTTAAAATTCATCTTGATTTAACGGCTCGACATTTCCGCCCCGACCGATTTTGCCGCTCCCACCCCTCCCGTGGAAAACTCACCCTTGTGAACGTTTGCCCACGTAACTCTGTAAGGGATGCACTTGGAGCATCGCAAATGGTCTTAAAATTCATCTTGATTTAACGGCTCGACATTTCCGCCCCCACCGATTTTGCCGCTCCCACCCTTACCGTGGAAAACTCACCCCTGTGGACGTTTGCCTACGTAACTCTGTAAGGGATGCACTTGGAGCATCGCAAATGGTCTTAAAATTCATCTTGATTTAACGGCTCTACATTTCCGCCCCCACCGATTCTGCCGCTCTTACCCTTACCGTGGAAAACTCACCCTTGTGGACGTTTAGCCTTGTAACTCTATAAGGGATGCACTTGGAGCATCGCAAATGTTCCTAAAATTCATCTTGATTTAACGGCTCGACACTTCCGCCCCCACCGATTTTGCCGCTCCCACCCCTCCCGTGGAAAACTCACCCTTGTGGACGTTTGCCCACGTAACTCTGTAAGGGATGCACTTGGAGCATCGCAAATGGTCTTAAAATTCATCTTGATTTAACGGCTCGACATTTCCGCCCCCACCGATTTTGCCGCTCCCACCCCTCCCGTGGAAAACTCAACCTTGTGGACGTTTGCCCACGTAACTCTGTAAGGGATGCACTTGGAGCATCGCAAATGGTCTTGAAATTCATCTTGATTTAACGGCTCGACATTTCCGCCCCCACCGATTTTGCCGCTCCCACCCTTACCGTGGAAAACTCACCCTTGTGGACGTTTGCCTACGTAACTCTATAAGGGATGCACTTGGAGCATCGCAAATTGTCTTAAAATTCATCGTGATTTAACGGCTCGACATTTCCGCCCCCACCGATTTTGCCGCTCCCACCCCTCATGTGGAAAACTCACCCCTGTGGACGTTTAGCCTTTTAACTCTATAAGGGATGCACTTGGAGCATCGCAAATGGTCCTAAAATTCATCTTGATTTAACGGCTCGACACTTCCGCCCCCACCGATTTTGCCGCTCCCACCCCTCCCGAGGAAAACTCACCCCTGTGGACGTTCAGCCTTGTAACTCTGTAAGGAATGCACTTGGAGCATCGCAAATGGTCTTAAAATTCATCTTGATTTAACGGCTCGACATTTCCGCCCCGACCGATTTTGCCGCTCCCACCCCTCCCGTGGAAAACTCACCCTTGTGGACGTTTGCCCACGTAACTCTGTAAGGGATGCACTTGGAGCATCGCAAATGGTCTTAAAATTCATCTTGATTTAACGGCTCGACATTTCCGCCCCCACCGATTTTGCCGCTCCCACCCTTACCGTGGAAAACTCACCCTTGTGGACGTTTGCCTACGTAACTCTGTAAGGGATGCACTTGGAGCATCGCAAATGGTCTTAAAATTTATCTTGATTTAACGGCTCGACATTTCCGCCCCCACCGATTTTGCCGCTCCAACCCCTCTCGTGGAAAACTCACCCTTGTGGACGTTTGCCCACGTAACTCTGTAAGGGATGCACTTGGAGCATCGCAAATGGTCCCAAAATTCATCTTGATTTAACGGCTCGACATTTCCGCCCCCACCGATTTTGCCGCTCCCACCCTTACCGTGGAAAACTCACCCTTGTGGACGTTTGCCTACGTAACTCTGTAAGGGATGCACTTGGAGCATCGCAAATGGTCTTAAAATTCATCTTGATTTAACGGCTCGACATTTCCGCCCCCACCGATTTTGCCGCTCCAACCCCTCCCGTGGAAAACTCACCCTTGTGGACGTTTGCCCACGTAACTCTGTAAGGGATGCACTTGGAGCATCGCAAATGGTCCTAAAATTCATCTTGATTTAACGGCTCGACATTTCCGCCCTCACCGATTTTGCCGCTCCCACCCCTCCCGAGGAAAACTCACCCTTGTGGACGTTTGCCCACGTAACTCTGTAAGGGATGCACTTGGAGCATCGCAAATGGTCTTAAAATTCATCTTGATTTAACGGGTCGACATTTCCGCCCCCACCGATTTTGCCGCTCCCACCCCTCCCGTGGAAAACTCACCCCTTGGACGTTTGCCCACACAACTGTGTAAGGGATGCACTTGTAGCATCGCGGTTAGTCTTGAAAATGTTGACGATGAAACTGCTAATAAATATGTTAAAACTGTGAGAACGTGGGTGGATCTCTCAATAAACGCCATCCCATAAGTGCAGGGGCAGATAATTTATTGTTACGTAACAATTGAAACGATTTTTAGAATATATTGACCTTATTGTAATATCATGAGTGTTATTTGTTTATTCATGAAAGTTCTACAACTGTGAACTTTCGTTAACAAAAGTGAAATCATACGATTATCAATTAGGCAGTGGGTACATTTTTAAATCTACTATGACCGATCAAACATAAAGTAATGAATAACAATACACAAAGAAGTCAGACAGCAACGCGAGCCAATGCTCGATTTATTTCCAATATTTCACATATACATCAATATGAAAGCTCCTGATTTTTCGCGCATACCTATTATTAACTTCGTCTCTTACATTTAACAATTTTATTGAATATCACGTTTTTAGGCACTCACGTTTTAAAAAAACGCACCAAGAGTGCCTATTGAATTCGCTGTCCAAGGGTGTAAATACGTTTTTTAAGGAAAATGTTAATATAATTTTATTTTATCCACTACTTTTTAGTTCACATTTCTTAAGCATGCTAAAATACATATTCTTGACATAAAATAATAAGGAATTTGCATTACTAAAGACATTTTTTCCTTCAGACAAGATTTTGTGTTACCCGGACGTCCGTATCACTTAGTGGCTCTGGTCTGAACAGAGCGAACAAGTTGAAATTTGGAATATTTCTTAGTCTAGCACTGGGAAGTATGCCCATGAAGTGTGTTAATTTTCCAATCATTTTATACAGGAGTTCACTTGAAGAAATTTGGCACTTTTGGTCGTCAGGTTGTATACGGGTCTCAATCTTGGCCATCGATGGAAGAATTTGGCTGAAACTTGCTGCATAATTCTAATTCAACTTAATCTTGATGCACTTTTTTTAGTTTTTTTCTTACACACTTTTTAAGAGGTGAATACCTAAGACACTCAAATCATTAAATTGAAAATTGTGTCCGGCTGTCAGTCTTCGCAGTCAATAAAGTAATTTGACTAAAACTTGCAGCGTTCTCATATTTTACCTTAATTCAAATGTATCTTTCCTCATATTAGCCCTTAGATCATTTTAGAATGATGATTACCTACCATAATAGAATCAAAATATTCAATTTTAATTAATTTCACAATTATGATAACAATAATATTTTTCTCTTCAAAATAATTATCCGCTGTACATTCCACATATTATAATGTCAAAATAATTGATTCCGAAATGATTTTTCAATTTTTATATTTATTAATTGCACTGATACAGTTTTATTGTATTATTAATTCATAATTAATATACCAAACTGAAATATGAGTATAAACATAACCTAAACACAAAATTCGTAAAACATATTGACACCTTCTCTACGGAACTATATATGTTTGAAATGTATATTTTTCATTAAATTATTCGTTATTTTTTATTCACTGGCACGCATAACTGTATTCACTATTTATTGTCTGGTTTCGTCTGTAAATTTTCATTTGTCACTGCTAATGTTTTTGTCAATTTTATTTACTCATTGTAAATCATCACGTAATTACCATATAACACCTGCATTCATGATTTTATTGATTTCTAACATTTTTTTACACTCAATTATTAAATTAATTAACTACTATAAAAAAATAGAACCCAACAAATTCAGGTGTTTCACGATTGTCACCTGATTCATAATTCACGCCGCGACCGCAATCGCGCTGACGGCTTGCCGTCACTCGACCAAAAAATACGATTGCCGAACGTACTAAACGCGCGAATTTATAAATGCCGATTGACCGTTCACCCGAATGAGAAAAGATCTGACGAGTCATAATACCGAAATATTTATTAGCCGAACGGTGAAAACGCCGAAAAGTTTTTATGCCGAACGGATGAAAATACCGAATTTCATTTCAACAGAATTGTAATGTTCCCGAATGCACCATTTGCCTGAATGTATCGAACACTCGAAAGTCCGTTCTCCCGAATGGGATTTTGACAGAAAATATTTTTCACTTAAGTAGAGTTCTTCATTACCGACACATGCTTCTAACTATGTCGGTATATTGGAGTTCTAGAATTCGATCTATAGTCGCCTCGTCCACAGATAGTTTTCGTCTCTTAATAAGCTTAATAATCATTACATCATGTGGATATCGACTGGTAAATATAAAGGGGCTGCTAGAATAGATTTTTTTACCGACTGGTCGGTAAAAAAGTACGGTTTCGTAGTTTACGGTTTACGTCGTTATTGTATTACAAAAATGTCTCAAATTGCACAGGATTGTAATATCAACATAGGCGCATCAGCGTAGACTCGAATTTTGGGTGAAAACGCTTGAAAAACAAAGAAAATCGTAAATTTGTAAGTCTATCGAAAACCAATATGGCCGCTAGAACTGTCAACTGTCACCTTTTTCGTATTATATAAATATTTCCAGGAATCCCATACGAAAAACGAGAATCTACGCCGATGCGCTTACATTGATATAATAATCTTGTGCAATTCGAGACATTTTTGTAATAAAATAACGACGTAAACCATAAACTACGAAACCGTACTTTTTTACCGACCAGTCGGTAGAAAAATCTACTCCAGCAGCCCCTTAAGAGGCGAAAACTATCTGTGAACGAGGCGGCTATAGATTGAATTCTAGAGAACTCCAATATACCGACACAGTTAGCTGCATGTGTCGGTAATGAAGAACTCTACTTAGGTGAACAAGTGAATATTTTTCCACTGCGTACTTGACTTTGGCTATAACTTACAGCGTACTCATATTTTATCTCAATTCAGATATTTCTTCTCTTATATTTGCCATGAGATCATTTTAGAGTGATAATTACCTACATTAATACATTTTAATAAATTAATTTTTATTAATTTGATACTTATTACGAAGGAAATTCAAATAAATATCGTGGACTATTAATCACTAACAAACACTAATTACAAACTATCAAACGATTCCGCGTCACTTGTGTACGAATTCACTGACATTGACGCAAAATAAAAATTGACGGTCATATTACCCGTTGACCAGATAATATGACCTGCTGACTCCATCATGTGATATCTGTTAACGAATTTCAGTTTTTTAGGCACTCACGTTTTAAAAAAACGCACCAGGAGTGCCTATTGAAATCGCTTTCCTGGGTCTAAATTAGGTTTTAACGGACAAAAATTAATATATTGTAACGGGTTTAGCTGACTATTTACAAAGACACCGGATATAACAATAGACAAACGAATAGTTGAGCGACTTCACAGCGATCTTGACAGATGGGAGTCTTGACGAGACTTTGACAGAGAGCAGACGTGCGCGATACAAATCGATCGGAATAACCAAAATCTTTTATAATCAATAATATCCGCCCCAACAACAAAGATCCCGTGTATTCATTCGCTCGGCCGTTACATTGGTGTCAGAAGTGTGCAATTCGAATCCGTGTAGTGAAAAATTACTGAGATGTCAACGATGGAGAGATCGGATTACGTTACCAGAGAAGAATTTGAGAAAATGATTGAAGAATTTAGGAAGATCATTCAGGATTTGAAAATTAAACAAGCAGAGGAAATTTCGGAAATCAGAAAGGCAGCGGTTGAGTCGGTAAGAGCAGGGACAATTGAAATCGCCAAGGAAGCAGCTGTTGCCGCCACCAGGGAGGCCCTACGTGTAGCGATCCAGGAAATCAGCCCTGTGAGGAACGATCTCCAAGACCCGGTAATCGTTCAAAATGTTTCTAACGCTTCTAATCATTCTCCCGCTGGAAATGATTCGTGTCAGATTAAGGAAAGAGAGGAGGTCCTTCAGACTCCGGCTCCCACTGTTTCACTACCACGACCCAAATTGTTGGAACCCATCGTGATTCAAAGAGATTCATCGATCTCTGAGAGAAGGATTAGATTGAAATTAGATACGTTCGACGGGTCATTTTCGTGGAGCAGTTACGTCAAACAATTCGAGATCATTGCCAAATACAATCGTTACTCTGAGCAGGAAAAGGCTGCTGTGCTGGGATCATTGCTTCGAGGGCCAGCAAGAGCAATTTTAGTGTATTTGTTGCGCCCCAATAAACGAATATTGCGTTAATTATGTTCGAACGATTGTCGAACATAATTTAACCTACATGGCGCAACCGCGAGTCTTCGCGAGCCGGAATACGCTGACGCAGCTGTCGCAATCGATGGAGCAATCGACCTGCGATCGAGCCACCTCGATCTGCGATAGCTGAATTGCACATTTTTTCGGCAATTGCCCCTGGCAATTGCCATCCGAATCTTCAGTCCGTTTTCCATCGCGACCACGGTCGGACGTCTCCGACGTGAGGACTCGCAGTCAGAGCCTAATTATTAGTACACAATTACGGGCTGACTGAATAAGTTGAAGAGTGTAACGACTATTATCAAAATACCGCAATAAACCTTTTCTTTAATCGTAATCACGTGAGTTCCAACTCTTAATTGACAAACGATCCCCAAAATAATTAAATAAATATTATCCTTCGTCCGTATTCTAACTGATACGCGACGAGCGGCATAACATTTTGGTGGCAGCGGTGGGATCTGTCAACGTGAAAATTAACAGAAAAGTTCGGGTAATAATAGCGTAAGCCGTGAGGGAACGAGTACTCACGCAATTGTGAAGTAAAACCCAGCGCTAAGCCAGACACGCAGACGTCGGGGCAGATAGCCTGGTACCGCTCAACACGCAGACGTTGATCCGATGGTGCTACGGACGAGTAAGTGACGCACCCAGAGGAGGAATCAACGAGGAAGCGGACCAATCACGAAGGAAGGAAGCGTCCGAAAAACCGGCAGCCAGAGCCGACGAGATACGACGACGACACGGGAACCGCAGGACGAGGCAGGAATCGGCGAGAAAACGCAGCTTCTCTCCATCCCGTAAGTGGCGGTTACCGCATTTCCGTAACTACCGAAGCCAGTCGATAGGGAATATTTTTTCGTAGAAACGCAAAGTGTAAAAGGAATTTCGAAGACAAATTCGCGAACGTTTTGGGCCAGCCAGGGCAGTTAAACTTCGCGTAGCGTCACATGCCGGGTGACGATTCGAGAGTGCCATTGCGCCGGGGTAATTCGCTGGACTCTACCTTGCCGGGCGAAGCGGTTAGTCCTACGACCGGGGTAGAGGCAGCTCTAGGCGATATCACCCTACGAGCTAGACGCGCCTTAGGTGAGTTATCGCCCACCGGTCGAATACCCGCGCGCAGACAAACCTTAATCGCGCACAGATTCAATCTGCAATTTGGCGTAAATACCCGGAGAGGGACATCTTTCGGGGACAGCGACGGCAGTCCGGAAGATACGGATATGGCAGAAGGACCAAGCGATCTGTTTCCAGATGTTTCGGACGACATGGTGGACGACGAGATTGCGCAAATGAGGAGAAATTTGGGAGATTTTCTCCCACCGGCGGCCGCTAACAATACTCAGGTGAACCAAGGTTCTACCGGAGGTCAGGGGGCCATTCCGCGCACCAACGTGCAGGAACAACGGCTGAGGGAAATTTCCCGGGAGCGCCGCCCACGGCGCAAAGAGACGGAGCAATCGCGGCGGGACGCTGGACCGCGCGCGCACCGATACGCGTCACCGGAATCCCGCGAGCTGTTGTCTCGCACGCTGCGAGAAGCAAACGGTGACGAAACGGAGTACATTCTGATACTCGAGAAACGGGTCGAGGAAATGATCCAGGAGATGAAGCGGATAAAGCTGAAGAGACAACTCTCAGGGTCGCCGCACCAAGAGGGAGCACCCGCGAGAGAAGATTCGCCAGACAGTCGACGGGAGTCACCGCGCAGTCGGCGAGATTCGCCGTACAGAAGGAGGACGCAGTCAAGGGGACCACGATACGGAGAAGCCCGCCGCGACGCGCCAATCTCTGGGCCGACGGTAACGGCGGAATCGGCAATAAAGCTGATCAAGGAATTCGACGGCAGCGACGCAGGCGAACTCGACGGGTTTATGCGTTCGTGTCGGACCGTTTTCCGACGAGTTCAACCGGATCACCGGGAATTTTTGCTCGAACTTGTTGTCAGCAATAAACTCTGTGGCCGGGCGTCGAAGGAGTTGAAACATAAGTCGATTCTTAGTCTGGAACGACTCGGCGAGGAGCTGGAAGCTCTTTACGGGAAGCGGAAATCATTGCCCGCCCTGCAGGAGGAGTTCTGCCACATGAGGCAACAACCTGGGGAGGAAGTTAGTGAATTTGCCGCACGTGTGGAAAAAATCACGATCGAAATGTCGGAGAAAAATTGCGAAGGACTTGCAACAGAAGTGGAAGCGCGGGCAGTGCAGAAAGTCACCCGCCAACAAGCTCAAGCCACCTTTGAACGCGGTTTACTCGGGCAAGTGCAGATTCTGGTGCGTGCACGAAATTACACCACCCTGCACGATTCGATGGCGGGTGCTATCGAATTGGCTCAGACGGTAAACGCGAGGGATGGGAGCGGCCGAAGCAACGGCACAAGGAAGTCAGCGAGTAGCCAGGACGCGAGCGAGAGGACCTGCTACAACTGCGGGAAAGCCGGTCACATGGCGCGGGATTGCGAAGATCCAGGCAGACGAAAATTGCCTACGGCTGAGAATAAGAAGATAAATCAGGTCAACATGATATGTAATTACTGCAACCATAAAGGTCACGGTTGGAAAGAGTGCCGAAAGCGATCGGAAAAGGAAAACGCCGAGAAGCGGCAAACGCGACAGTCACGAGATGAGAGTGGACAGTCGTCAGACTCTAGCGAAAACGAGCAGGATACGGCGAACAGCAAGGACGCTGTTAAGGCCAAAAAACGAACGTTGGGGTTGCTGAGACTAAGCACAATTATCATCGTCAGAAAAAGTAAAGACGATGCAAAAATAAGTGTGCCAGCCGGTAGACGAACGCTGGGCGACTTGGAGGACATGACGCCCGTGGCAACCGTAACGGCCAGCGACTCCGACATTCCGTCCGTCGACGTAACTGAAGGCGCACCGCTGATGACATCCGACACCAGGGCCACGTGCCGTACAATGTCTACGATCGACGCATATTGGGAGATCCTCGCGGAAGTCCCTGAGAACCGAAATCAGCGACGCGAAGATCTACAATTCCGTAAGCCGAAGACGGAAGTGCAACACAACAAGACGGTGAAGGAGGGGGAACGCCGCGTAAGCGATAAAATTTTAGAGTTCGACACTCCGCGAAATATTAAAGATATTAGGGATACTGGCTTTGGTAGGGATTTGCGCATTAAACGCCCAGGGTCTTACGATTTGCACAGCAGGAAGAATCGTGCCAAGCGAGACTTCAAGGTCACATTCCCGGACGTGAAAACAGTGGACAAAAGGTTGTCACGTGAATTGAGTTTCGAAACCCGAGAAATCAAGAGCCCTCGATACGCGAGTGAAGTGAATAAAAGCGAAGTTAAAAAAAAAAGGACGATAGTATAAGCAAGGGACACTATCGTGGGGAAAGTTTGTTTTGATAAAGTGTAATAACCCCGGTAGCATTGGTCTACTATGCGTTGAAAAAAAATGCTGACGAACGCGTAACGCGATTCAAACTGCGACGGCCTTGCCGGACACCTCGGCATAGTCGGACGCGAACGAAGCTCGAAATGTCGCGAGCGAGAAAGATAACGCGGCGCCGAGAACGGCTGCAGAGCAGATCGGGAAATAGAAAATTCGGAGCGTATAGTTCGACCAATGACTACAGGAAAATTGGCTAGGTATCTAAGTTGGGAATTATTAATATATGTACAATTGGGAAAAATGACGCATGACTGACACGCGCAACGATGATTGTACTCGAGTATGAATGCACCTGAGAAACCATGTTAAAATGTTTAAGTGGGAAAAAAAAATCTCTTCGCGATTTTTTTTCCTTTAAGGGGGGAGGAATGTTGCGCCCCAATAAACGAATATTGCGTTAATTATGTTCGAACGATTGTCGAACATAATTTAACCTACATGGCGCAACCGCGAGTCTTCGCGAGCCGGAATACGCTGACGCAGCTGTCGCAATCGATGGAGCAATCGACCTGCGATCGAGCCACCTCGATCTGCGATAGCTGAATTGCACATTTTTTCGGCAATTGCCCCTGGCAATTGCCATCCGAATCTTCAGTCCGTTTTCCATCGCGACCACGGTCGGACGTCTCCGACGTGAGGACTCGCAGTCAGAGCCTAATTATTAGTACACAATTACGGGCTGACTGAATAAGTTGAAGAGTGTAACGACTATTATCAAAATACCGCAATAAACCTTTTCTTTAATCGTAATCACGTGAGTTCCAACTCTTAATTGACAAACGATCCCCAAAATAATTAAATAAATATTATCCTTCGTCCGTATTCTAACTGATACGCGACGAGCGGCATAACATATTTAGACGACGAAGAACTCAAGGACTTTCAAAAAGTGAAACAGGAACTCGATCGTAGATTCGGTGAACAACATTTCGAACAAATCAGTTTTGTCGAGTTTCACAATAGGAAACAAGAGAAAAAGGAAAGTTTAGGTAGCTTTGCAACGGATCTCAGACGCCTGGTCAGATTAGCCTACCCCGATTGTACCCCGGAAGTGACAGACAAGATAGCTTGTTGGCAATTCATCGCAGGGTTGGCTAGTAGAAGTATCAGAAAGATGCTTAGGTTGGAAAATATCTCTTCTTTGGGCGTTGCCGTGTCTCGCACCAAAGAAATTCAGGAAGTGAATCGGATCGAGGAAAGAGAACTCGCGAGTGTCAAAGAAGTCTGCGATTATTCCTCCCAAAATCACCAGATCGGAAAGTCGACCGGCAGAACTCGTAGGAAACCAGAATTTACTTCGACTCGTGAGGAAGTTCGACAAGAGATACACAACAGGATTTGTTGGCACTGCGGTGACCGAGGGCACATTAGAAAAGATTGTTCTCATAGGAAAGAGAGTGCTTCCAAAGAATAATGCAGGTATTAGGTATTAGGTCAGGAGACGTCAATGCCGGGAAATTGAGATTGCTTGTTTGGAGCCTTGAATGTTTTACGAGAGACATTCTGGAGGGTTTCCAGAGAATATGTGAATTAAAATGATCTTGAATAACTGGCTGGAGTCTTGGGATTGAGCCCTGGAAAGATTTCCGAGTTAATTGTGGAATCTGCCTGTCTGTGGACCTTGAGCGTTGTGACATTGTGTTGGTGGCCACAACACTTTGTTACTGTAAGCGCTCTGGAGGGTTCCCGAGGAGATTAGAGTTGGTCAATGGTAACACTGTGAACAAGTTTCGGGTGCACACGAGATTGTTCGGAGACAGTAATAATTTTAAAAAAGAAGTGAATAATTTTCTCTTTGACAAGGCATTGACGTCAGGAACCTTATGTTCTGGTAATTGATTGAAGAGGATATGAATTATTTTATGTTTTGAATGTGGTATCGTAAGTGTGAAGTAAAAAGGAGATCGAATTATTTTGTTGGTCGAAAGGATTAAGTTGAGCAATTACGTTGCTTGCTTGGGAGCGGTTCTCTATTATTTTCAGATATCTACGCTTTTGTAATTTGTGTCACAGGTTTCCTTGTACCCGAGTTTTCCACACTCCTGCCTCCAGTCCTTGCACGTGATTTTGGAACGAGAATTTGGAGTTACCGACCATCTGGAGAAAATCTCGAGGCACATGGAAAATGTTGAACAATTACATGAAAACGAAGAATGAAGAGATGGAGAAAATGAAAGATTAATTTTTAATCAATGAAGTATTTAGATTTGATTAGAAATAGATTTGATAGATACGGAGACAGATTAAAATGAAATTATGTAGCTTGACAAAGACTGGTATAGGAAAAATGAGATTATTTAGCTATGTTAACACTGTTCTTCCCAAGGTTTTTGGCCATGGTTTTCCTTGAGGACTTGGACAAATGTCAGGACAGTGTAGGTTGAGAAAATATTGGACTGATATTAGGATGATGGACCGTGGCACATCTTAGGGTGGAATAGGAGTTGCCGGGGCGGCAACTCAAAAGGGGGGGAGTAGTGTAACGGGTTTAGCTGACTATTTACAAAGACACCGGATATAACAATAGACAAACGAATAGTTGAGCGACTTCACAGCGATCTTGACAGATGGGAGTCTTGACGAGACTTTGACAGAGAGCAGACGTGCGCGATACAAATCGATCGGAATAACCAAAATCTTTTATAATCAATAATATCCGCCCCAACAACAAAGATCCCGTGTATTCATTCGCTCGGCCGTTACAATATCTTAAATGTATTAACTTTTTTTAGTTCAGATATCTTGAACATGGTAAAATACATATTCTTGACATAAAATAATAAGGAAATTGCATTACTAAAGATATTTTTTACTGCGGACCAGATTTTGTGTTACCCGGACGTCCGTATCACTCAGTGGCTCTGGACTGAACAGACCGAACAAGTTGAAATTTGGAATTTTTCTTAGTCTAGCACTGGAAAGTATGCCCATGAAGTATGGTAATTTTCCAATAATTTTATACAGGAGTTTATTTCAAGAAAATTTGGGTTTTTGGGTCTCAAATTGTGTCCGGAGCCCAATCTCCGCTGTCAACCCAAGAATTTGGCTGAAACTTGCTACAAAATTCTAAAATACCTTAATTCTCATACACTTTTTTTAGTTTTTCCCTTACACTTTTTTTAAGGGGTGAATACCTACCACCACAATTAAAAAATTACATTTTTAATTACGCATATGTGTACAAGTGAATATTTTCCCACTGCGTACTTGACTTTGGCTATAACTTGCAGCATACTCATATTTTATCTCAATTCAGGTGTTTCTTCTGTTATATTTGCCATTAGATCATTTTAGGTTTACGGTTTTGCAACCGTACCTAGTCCATAGAAATGCGGACGGGTCAACTGCTGACTACAAGCCGCTGGAAACTGCTCCTGAAAACCGCTAGCACGCCAATTTTTTTTTTTTTTTTTTTTTTTTTTTTTTTCTAATAAACATTTACATCTGTTAACCATCTACGAAATAGTTCCACTTGGCTTGGGTTGTGGATTTGGTTTAATATTTTTGAAAAATATTTTTTGCAATGATTTTTTTTTGTTTATGGGATTTTTTTATAGTTTTTTTACAAGAGATTTTTCATCAAAGAATGTTTTGTTTGCAAAGGATTTTTTGCAAGAGGTTTTGCTGCAAAGAATTGTTTTTTGCAAGAGATTTTTTTTGGGATTTTTTTTTATGGGATAGCTAAACTTTTAATACTTGGCGTACAATTTTTGTTTTGAAAAAACATTTTTGTGGGATTTCATATCTTTTTGAAACTCAGCGGATCATAAAGATATGAAGCAATAGAGAAAAACTTTGCACACAGTGCTCTCTGACACATCAGGTGTCTACAGTAGAAAGTGCTCCGTGCAAAGTCATTCTACTGTGGGGTTGGAACCTTTCTTTCGACAAATGGTTGTCGCTTGACACTTTCCTCCAGCCACCGACTGGCTGGAACAGCTATTCACAGGCTCCGTCAACTTATCGGTGACTGCAGAAAACTGTTAAGCGAGACAAATTTGTGGAAAGAATTTGGTCTCGCTTAACAGATTTCAGCTGATACCGATAAGTTGACGGAGCCTATGGATACTTGATGCAGCTTGTCGTGACAGCAATAAAATGTAAAGTGATAAAATTTGTGGAAACAAATGCTCAAACTCCACAAGAGAAAGACTTTGCACAAAACACTTTCTACAGAAGATAGCTATCCTGTCAGAGAACGCTCGGTGCAAAATCTTTCTCCGGTGGAGTTTGAATGAACATTTCTTTCGACAAATATTTCTCGCTTGACACTATTCTGCAGCTAGCGAGGCAAATTTCAAGAATGAACTTTGTGTTGCTTAACAGATTTTAGCTGATACCGATAAGCTAAAGGAGCCTGTGGATATCTGTTGCAGCTAGTCGGTGGCTGCAGAAAAGTGTCAAGCAAGAACTCTTTGTCGAAAGAAATGTTTATTCAAACTCCACGGGTTTCTCGTAACAACTCCACAAATGTTTCTCGCTTCGCATTTTATTGCTGCCACCGACAAGCTGAAACACCTATCCACAGGCTTTTTCAATATATTTATTAGTGGCAGCAAAAAACTAAAGCAAGAAACATTTTTTCTAAAATAAACATTACTAATTTTTTTAAATAACCTGCTGATGAGGTTAGAAGTTAACTCCCACATTTTTGTCGTCGTAGAAATCAATCCTCTATCCGCGGTTTTGTCACTCACATTCACTCACTCGAGTCATTAAACTAGAGAAAAAATAATCACGCATGACTCTGGTTTTTTATTTTCTCACTTTCTGTCATCTGTCATCAGACGACGTGAGCGAGCCGGTCGGCAGACGATCGCTGCCGCTGCGGGTGCCAGGCGCCACCAGTCGTGTTATGTGTGCGTAGTTTTCTTCACACGTACGCACACGTATATGCGATCGGACAAATCAGTTTCGATGTGTGAGTTCGGACAAAAGTGACATTTGGCCAAATATCAGCACCTCGGGAACCGATTTTATCGCAATCGGTCTCATTAAAAAGGAAAAAATAAATAAAAAATATTGGCGCTGATACATTTAGCGTCCGCGATCTATTGCCTGAGATAATTAGAGTTAAGACGGGCTGCTACACGCCTTGCACGTATATCGACGGACACATCAGCAGTTTGACGTTGTGTGAGTGCGGTGAAAATTTTTTGACCGATTCAGAATTGTAAGTGGCCAGATATTAGCATTGCGGGCACCGATTTTATTAAAACAGGAATCATTGGAAAGAGAAAAAAAAATAAAAAATATTGAACCTGACACATTTTGGCGTTGGCGGCGTTTTGACTTAAATAATTCGAGTTACTTTTCGTAGCAGACGAAAAAGGGGCGAGCTTGCTGTAAATAAGAGTAGCGCTAGCGTCTCGGTTTTAATACTTGGCGTCGAGACGCTACCGCGTCTCTTGATTTAATACACCAAACTGAAATATGAGTGAACATAACCTAAACACAATATTCGTAAAACATGTTGACAAGTACATTATTATCGGAACTATACGCTTGACGTGTATATTTTCCATTAAATCATTTGTTATTTGCTAATTTCCACTGGCACTTATTACTTTTTTCGCTGTTTTTTTTTGTCTCTTTTCGTCTCTAAATGTTCACCTGTCACTGCAGATGTATCTCTCGATTTTATTTACGTATTCTAAATCACCACGTAATTACCACATAACAACTGCATTCACGGTTTTCTTAATTTCCTAAATGTTTTTTGTAAAACGACAACGTTTTTTACACTTAATTATTAAATTAATTAACTATGATAAAAAAAAATAGAGCCGAAATCGCGTTGACTTTAACTTACTCTGGTAAAAGAGTCAGTTCTCAGTGGTCTGGTCAGAGCTGTGGCGCGCGTGTCGCCTAATAAAAAACTTTATATACAATTATCTTTCCATAAATTTGTGATTGAACAATAAAATACGTATTCGATAAACGTGCAAACAATAAATGAATAATGAATTATCTTTGAATACAGCATTTCATAATAATACATGAAAAAAATAAAAAATAAAAAATAAAAAATAAAAAAAAAACTAGCTGTACACCTATCTAGTTGTAAATGACCGGTCATACTTTTTTGTGACCGTAAATTTACCAAAAAGTAAAGTGACCAGTAATTCCACATCTAAATAGTTGGATTTACCATATTTTTACGGTATGTTTATCGAAAAAATTTGTGACGGTAATTCCACAACACCTGATTGCGCGAAAAAAAAATGACGTCATTTTACGGTAAAAATACGGTAATTTTTTGGTAAGTTTACCGCTTCAGGATTTTGCGGTAATTCCACATCTCTAGTCTTGGAGCGTCTCGTCTTCGGATGGTAAAGTAGGTAAATGTACATATCTCGAGACGCTGCCGCGTCTCTTGATCAGGTTAATATTAGAGATGTAAGCAGTAAATGTGAACGGTAATGTTACGGTATTTTTACCGTAAAAATACGGTACGTGACCGTTTCCAAAGCTCTATAAAGTTGACCGTACAACTTTAAGGAAAAAAATTAAAAAAAAATACTGGTCGATTGGTGGTCGTTTGGTGATGACTGGTAGATCAATTTCATCGTTTGGAAATCAATTGTTTAATTACAATAATTAAAAAACTAAAAAAGTCCCAAAGTTAGCCAAACATTTTTTTTTTATTTAAATCGACTCTAACAGGGCTCATTCGATGCGGAATCGTTTGGCGGTTACGAATAACGTAATTAAAACATTTGGAGATCCTTAGTTTTCGAGAGAAACTAATCAAATAAAATTGCAGTCGACAGAGACGGATGAAAACATGTGGACAAACGTTTATGGTTGGTAAAGCAGGTATTTCTGAACCGATTTGTAAGACTCCTTTTTTTTAGGCTGTTCTTCAACTTCCTTCTATTTACGCGATTGTAAACAACATGGCGACGTAGCCGAAGTACCCGCGACGGTGCCGACGAAAGTGCATTAGAAAAACACCGGATAGCGTTTTTGACAAAAATACCTGCTTTACCGACCATAAATCTTTGTCCACATGTTTCCGATCTTCGTCGATTAATCGACGTTCGGTGTTGTTTTTTTTATGAAACATCGACTAAAAAAAATCGAATATCAACCGTCGGTATTTTATCATCACTACTATACCGACCGATAACTCAACATCCTAGGGCCTTGGGTCCTTGTTGTAATTGGTCATTTCTTGTGGCCTCGCTGCCTGCGTTTTGAACGCGATAAATTTATACTCCACATTTTCTATTGACCATTTTATGGGTCATTTTCTATTGATTCGAATGACTTTTTATTTTTTGAAAATGACCGACATTGAACATCACAGAATTAATAGATATGAAAATACCGGTATTTTTATTTTTGGTAAAATAACAATGAAACTACCGTACCTTTACCGTCTTTTATCTACATTTTTTTTCTACAATCTTAGTGTTGTGAAAATACGGTCACGAAAAATGCTCGTAAGTTTGACCGGTTACAAATTTTTGTTGGTGAATTCACCATAAACAAGCAACCCGGTCGCCCCTACGGGGCGCCGGGCTGTTGTTGGGGGGCTCTGCCCCCCAAACCCCCCAAAAATGACCCTGCGGCAAAAATGTCCCTTCGGGACATTTTTCCCTGGTGTCATTTTAAGGCACTCAAGCGGTCGTCGCGCTTCGCGCTCCGCAGGGGGCCATTCGGTCGTCGCGCTACGCGCTCCGCTCATTGCCGTTTGGACGTCGCGCTTCGCGCTCCGCACGGTGTCATTCAGACTAGAGCTGTCAGCGGTAACTATGATCTGTAATTTTACTGTATTTTTACCGTAGAAAACGGTACCAAATTCAGAATTGCGACTTCGGTAATAAAATCATATAGCCTCATAGTGATTTAAAAGCTCGTCAAAGTACGGTGAATTCGCGAAAAAATATTACAATAATTATATTAAAAAATTGGTTACCGGTCATTTCACAAAACATAGACGAAGTTTAACATTTTTTACGGTAAATTTACTCAAAAAAGGCTGCAAAGTAGAACCTTGCAAATTGCTTCCTCATAATTTTTTTATATATTTTTCAGATCACAACGATGGAAAGTCATGCAATTTACGTTTTTTCTCAGTTATTTTTAAAGATGTTCATAAAACCACCTCTACGAGGAAGTTAGTTGATTAATTTTGGCTTCCTCATAGAGGAAATAATTGTAAGCCACGCGAATATTGTGTGACTTTAGTGAAAAATTAAAGTCACGCGGACTGTGTGACTTTAATCCTTATACTAAAGTCACGCTTTTTTGTGTGACTCTAGACACGGCGTTATTAATTGCACTGATACACTTTTATTGTATTAATAATTTATATTCAATATATCAAATTGGAATATGAGTGAACATAACCTAAACACAACATTCGTAAAACATATTGACAAGTAACTTATTCACAGAACTATATGCTTGACATGTACATTCTTCAATTAATTATTTATTATTTCCTAATTTTCACTGGCACTAATAACTGTATTCGCTATTTTTCGTCTGTTCTTGTCAGGCTAAACGCGACATGACACTGCCGTGATGAAGACGACACCTAAGTGAAGTTAGCCGATAATAATTAATAAATATAATAATTAAAAAAGTATTCCAGAATCAATTATTTTGACTTTATAATACGTAGAATGTGCAGCGGATAATGATTTTGCAGAGAAAACATATTATTATCATAATTGTAAAATTGATTGAAATTCAATATTTTGATTTTATCACGGTAGGTAATCATCATTCTAAAATGATCTAAGGGCCAATATGAGGAAAGGTACATCTGAATTAAGCTAAAATATGAATATGCTGCAAGTTTTAGCCATATTACTTTAGTGACTGCGAAGACTGACAGCCGGACACAATTTTCAATTTAATGATTTGAGTGTTTTAGGTATTCACCACTTAAAAAGTGTGTAAAAAAAAACTAAAAAAAGTGCATCGAAATTAAGTTGAATCATAATTATGCAGCAAGTTTCAGCCAAATTCTTCTATCGATGGCGAAGATTGAGACCCGTATACAACTTGACGACCAAAAATGCCAAATTTCTTCAAGTGAACTCCTGTATAAAATGATTGGAAAATTAACGTACTTTATGGGCATACTTCCCAGTGCTAGACTAAGAAATATTCCAAATTTCAACTTGTTCGGTCCGTTCAGTCCAGAGCTACTGAGTGATACGGACGTCCGGGAAGCACAAAATATGGTCTGAAGGAAAAAATATCTTTAGGAATGAAATTTCCTTATTATTTTATGTCAAGAATATGTATTTTACCATGTTTAAGAAATGTGAACTAAAAAGTAGTGGATAAAATAAAATGAAATTAACTTTTTCCTTTAAAAACCTATTTACACCCTTGGAAAGCGAATTCAATAGGCACTCCTGGTGCGTTTTTTTAAAACGTGAGTGCCTAAAAATGGTAAACTACGTCTATATAGTTGTGAAATAACCGGTAACGAATTTTTTGGTAAAATTACAGCAAAGTTGTTTCGTAAATTCACCGTATCTTGACGAGAATTCTTAATCACTAAGAGACTATATGACTTTATTACCGATGTCGTAAATTTAACACCGGTCACATACCGTTTTTTAATCGTAAAATTACTGGTCATGTATACCGCTCACGTCTCTAGTCCGAACCGCATCGTGCACAGCGCGAAACGCGACCTTCGAACGGCACCGTGCGGAGCGCGAAGTGCGACTTTCGAACGGCATCGTGCGGAGCGCGACTTTCAAACGGCATCGTGCGGAGCGCGAAGCGCGACGTCCGACCGGCGCTGTGCGGAGCGCGAAGCGCGACGTCCAAACGACCCCCTGCGGAGCGCGGAGCGCGACGACCGCGTGAGTGCCTTAAAATGACACCAGGGAAAAATGTCCCGAAGGGACATTTTTGACGCAGGGTCATTTTCGGGGGGTTTGGGGGGCGAAGCCCTCAAACAACAACCCGGCGCCCCGCAGGGGCGACCGGGTTGCTTGTTTAATTGTATTCTTATAATTATCGTATTGTTACCTAAACTTAACAATTTAAACGTACGTCGTTTTTATTTCATTCGTCTTACCTATCAATTTGTACTGCGGCTGACCTGAGCAACTGTATCCGACGAGCTGCAGAAAGCACTAAATGTCCCAAGTTATATGTCATCATTACAATCGTCGCAGTCACACTCGACTATACTTGGCGCAGCTGACATTTCAGGGGCGGAAGGTACTTGCATTTCACTATCCGTGACTGGTAACAAAGGATATATTCGTTTTTTCGGTGCGTATTTTGTCAATGCAGATGTATTTCCTTGTTCTACGTCATTGTTTGTCTCACTTTGTCTGTCCGTCTGCTGTCGATTACTACCTATGTGAATTAAGAAATGTGCGATTGAATCACACAGTGCCCCGATCACATGTACACTCCACCCGTAGATTCCGTGCAAAGTGTACGCATGTATAACTATACCTACAAGATATTTGATGATCATCACGATCGAACAAAATCCGACAAGTGTTGACATGAAATTTGAAAATCGCACTATCCAGTTTGACATTTTTTCCCAGTAAGATTTTACGGCTCTTTCGATTACGTTTTCTTCGATAAGATTTGATATGCGTATCCCATTACGATTTACTTCATGCCCAGTTACAGATCTTGCTATTGTGTTGAGTACTCCCGGTCTTTCAATAGGAAACATTAGATGGTCGCGATATTTTTTTAATTCATTCATCGAGTATATGCCACTAGTCATCAAATGTTTGGGGCTTGCGTACTTCCAAGTTGCTATTTTTGACGCTTCTAATGTCGTGGGTGGTTTGGCTTCAGAAAATCGAGGATTAATATTATACCAGTGACCGTCGATGACGTACATTGGCCGGAGAATATGATCACAGTCTATCTGTAGTCCATTCCGCTGTAGAATGTGGGTTTTTGGAGCGACGAACATGCTCTGGTTGCCGTTGAATACAGGGAGATGATGATAACAATCTTTTGTTGGTCGGATTTTAACGTCAACTGGTATACATTTCATTATATAAACAACTTCGCCAACTTTCGAGGCCATGAAACCCGGTCCTTTCATCACATTATACGCAAATTCATCTGGGGCAATCGTTGCCAGGGATAGCGAGTTTTTGATTACCGTTTGCTCTAAAATACATTTTTGCGTCAAGACGTCCTCGTATATCGAATTAATTTGATTACGCATGTGCCTCTCAGTATACACGAATTTGGAATTGACGTAGCTGAATATGTCCATGTTCTGAATCAACACGTCTTTGTGGCTGGTGAATGATTGACCGTTTTGAGTTTCTAGAATGTATAATCTCGGGTGCTCGGTCTTGATTAATCTGTACGAACAGAGTTGATGATATCCTTGATTCGTGAATGCAAAAGTAACATCGGGCGTATTTAAGGAATACATTTCCTCATTTTCGTTTGATTCATTATCCCGTTTTTTTTTTGCCGATCCACTCCACAAGATTTCGTAGTTGTTAAAGCCACATAGGTCTTTGTCCATCAGTTCCCAGTAAGTCCAACCACCGATATAATCCTTGCAGTTGCCTACCGCATATGAACAGATCGTACCAGATCGCAATTTTATGTCATTAGTCGATAATCTGATTGACTCATAGGAATCCTGGAACGTCACCGTAACTATAGCTTGGACCACCACGTCACTCCACGATCCAAACGGATCGGCATATTCTACTCCTTTACATTGCCCATCGACGCTTACTTTACCGGCCAGTGTTACATACTGAGCGTTCGAAACATTTGCTTTCAGTCCGGTTATATAATTATTTGTTCCTATTAAAATACTTTTCGTTTCGTGCACCCTTATACACTGTTCCCGCGACATTTCCATCACGTATTTCATACGACCTGCTTGAACAGCAGATATGTGTGAGTGCATTCCACAGTGATATATCGTTCGGTCAATATCAACTTTGCACTGGATTATGTGCGTGAGAGCGTACTCAGATAACTGAAGAAGTTGCACGTTGACTTGCGTAACATTTGGTTTCTTAATCGGTGTCTTGCAATCGCCTTCGACGTCGATCGTTGAAAAGACCCCGATCTGCTGGGGATTGGATCCGCAATCATAGGCTATGTAGCCATCGCAACCGCTACTCAGCAACAACAACAAAATGATAGGTATCCCCATCATCTTTCAGAATCTGAAATAACATCACTATTGGTAGTGCGTAATTCGAAAGAATCACATACTATTCTACATTTCTAGTGTCATAGAGCTTGGCACACTGATTCCTTATTCATTTCTTATAAAACGTGCGTGGAAAGTGGTGCTTTTCGTAGCAGTTTTGTGGCCCGAAATTGGTCAATTTCGGACCACAAAAACTGACCGTATGTTCAAAAAGTAAGTGTGATCACGCGCTGCTTTTATAAAAAGTTAAAAGTGCTGCGAAATTTTCATGTGTGGATATTTTATATCAGAAAACGCAGTAAGTAAAGCTCCACTTGCACCCAAGTGAAGTTAATTCTCTATTTAGGTGCAAGATTTCTGTTCAATATATCGTGGTGTTTAAGAGTCATGCAATTGAATGTTGGTATTTACTGGCACTAAAAATAAAAATTGTAGAATCTAAAAAAGCAAACGTCGTTGCACACGGTTACGAAATTCCTTAAATAAATACCGTCAATAACTCGGCAGCGAATGTGGTGCAGGTAGCCGTTAAGGGATCGTCACAGTGTGATATAAAAAAAAATTCGATTTTTTTTTTTCCATTATCGGATAGTATACACGGTTATAAACATTCTGTTAAATTTTGTTATCGAAATTCGAATTATTTCGGTCGCTACAGCCTTTCTTAGAGAAAGAAATTGCAGCCTGAGAGTGACGTGTGCAAACTTTAAACGCGTTTTTTTCGGAATGTTGTTTTTCAAAACGGTGTCCACTCTCAAATAAAGAGTTATGACAATATCGATTTCAAATTTTGAGAGAACATTTCTAACGTCATTCTCTATCGCGCTATGGAAGCTTTTTTTTATTAAATCTTCCTATTTTTTTTTACGAAAAACTGTCGAAAAAAGGGCTAAATTCGATCATTTTCGTTCAAACCGCTGCCATTTTGTCAAATTAAAAAAAAAGCTTTTGTTAACGCAGTGTGGATACTTTCGGTGATTCAGTAAAGATTTGTATTGCAGGAGATATTTTATTGACTGGAGCGATCCGCTCTCGCCCGTGACATTTTCACGAATAACAAAATTAGGTCACTAGGCGACGATATAAACAAAATCCAATCATACATCGATTAAAGTATATTACGATTTTAACACTTCCCCTCGATGTGTGAGGTATTAATGTGAGTTTATGCCGATTCTCTCGATGCCAAGTAAGTTGAGACACTTTTGGTGTTTTGGTCCCGGAAGTCCTTTTGTGAGGATATCTGCCGTCATATCTTCGGTGCTGATATGATTTATACGTAGCAAATTATCTTCCAGTGCCTTCCTGACGAAATGATGTCGAATATCGATGTGTTTTGTTCGCGAATGAAACACAGGATTCGAAGCGAGTTTCTGAGCTCCCATGTTATCATTTAGCACTTCAACATCGGCCAAATCATGAAGTTCCAATTCTGTGAGAAATGTTTTAAAATAAATTGCTTCCTTGGTGGCTTCCGTGAGCGCCATATACTCCGCTTCTGTGGACGATAACGCCACGGTTTGCTGCTTTTTGGATTCCCAGGATATTGGACCACCACTCAAGATAAATACGTATCCTGTGTAGGAGCGTCTATCGATAGCACAATTTCCCCAATCCGCGTCAACAAAACCTCGAAGTGCTTCTGACTTCGATTTGAATGTGATTCCGAAGTTCATCGTTCCTTTCAAATACCGAAGTAACCGTTTAGCGGCCATCCAATGAGTCTTCTCGTAGCAATTGTTGAATTGTCCTAGTATGCTCACGGCGTGTGATATATCTGGTCTCGTTGATGTCGCAAGATACGAGAGTGCTCCTACAAGCTCTCGATAAGGGAAATTTTTCTCCGTTGAGTCGTTCGTTTTTACCGTTTTTTCTAATTTTGTTCCATACTCGAGAGGCGTGTTCACGGGGTGTGAATCGGCCATACCGAATCGATCGAGTAATTCTCTAACGTATCCTTTCTGGTGCATCGTTATTGTGTTTTTGTCTTGAGTAAATTCGACTCCTAGGCAATGGTGAATCCTTCCCAGGTCTTTAACTTCGAATTCTTTCGATAGTTTTTCTTTTATCTTCGTGATTTCAGTTTCATGTCTTGATGCGATTATTATGTCGTCGACGTAGACAGCTATCAAGATCAATTCACTGTTCTCGTGCGTAAAATAGACGCAAGGATCAGAGGTCGATTGTCGTACATTCATTTTCATCAATACTTCGTTTAGTTTGGAGTTCCACTGTCGACCCGCTTGTCGGAGACCGTACAAAGCCTTTTTTAATTGACAAACTTTGTTTCCGAATTGTAAGTCGTCAAGCATTTTCTTGGCTTTTTCTCCGATTTGACTTGATTTTCGCTCTTCTTGAAGAATCGTCTTTAAGCCTTCTTCGATTAAATCCGGTGGTTCCATATAAATTTCCTCGTCGATGATTCCATTCAAATATGCCGTGGTAATGTCGATTTGGTGAATAGTCATTCCGTACTGTGCTGACAGAGCCATCACTAATCGAATCGAACTCATTCGGGCTACAGGAGCGAAAGTTTCGTTGAAATCTATACCAGGTCGTTGAGTGTATCCCTTCGCCACGACACGTGCCTTTCTTCTCTCGATCTGTCCTTCAGGATTATACTTGTTTCGAAGAACAACTCTACTTCCGATAATCTTCTTTCCATGAGGACGATCTACTATTTCCCACGTATCGTTTTTCAAAATCGATCGTAACTCCGATGCGATCGCTTTGTGCCAGTCCTCGGCATCGTTTCCAGAAATGGCTTCGTTGATCGATATTTCAGCGTTAAATCCGTGGGCAGTTTCTAGGTTATTTGCCACATACATGTGATAGTCCTTGCGTGGTCGTCCTCTAAGTCCGGTGAGAATTTTCTTAGGTCGCCCTGGACCTCTGCGTAGTACTGGATCTTCCCTTTCTTCGTGTGGAGCGTTTTCTTCTTCTGCGCTTTCATACGAAGATGATGATGATCCGGATGATTCCCCCAGATTCATTGTAGGCTCCTCGTCATTCAACACGTCATTTTCTTCGACGATACCGATAGGTTTCAGTTCGACTTCCACTTCTCTGTGTTCCTTATTTCCGTTTTCGTCCTTGGATTTGGTTGTGGGAAAATCGTGTATCTCAGTCGGTCCATTTTCATTATTATATCTCAAGAACTTGACGTCTCGATTTATTTCTACTTTTTGCTCGACTGTTAACCACACTCGATACGCCTTGGACTGTTCAGAGTACCCGAGAAATACGCATTTTCTCGATCGAGGATCGAACTTTCCTTTTGTAGGGTCGCGGTTAAGGGCGTATCCAGTCGCTCCAAATTCTTGGAAGTAGCTAACGTCGGGAATTCTTCCTGTCCATTTTTCGTAGGGAGTTCTTCCCCCCAAACTAGACGAAGGACAACGATTTCTAACGTAGTTCGCCGTTGACATCGCTTCTGCCCAGAATGAACGAGGAAGTTGCGAATTTATCAGAAAACATCTCGTCACGTCTACGAGTGTGCGATTTTTCCTTTCAGCAATTCCATTCTGCTCTGGATTGTATGGAGCGGTGAGTCGTCTTTCGATCCCGTTTTCTCGTAGGAATGAATCAAATTCTTTATTGACGTATTCTTTTCCGTTATCCGATTGTAAGAATTTTATTTTCCGACCGGTTTGATTCTCGGCATTTGCCTTGAATTCTTTAAACGCCTCGAAAACTTGATCCTTCGTTCTGATGAACCGTACTTCGCACCATCGCGAAAAATCGTCGATGAAAGTCACAGCGTATCTTGCTCTTCCATTCGATTCTGTGCGCATCGGTCCGCATACGTCGCTGTGAATTATTTCCAACAATTCGGTCTCACGATCCGATCTTTTCGGAAAGGGGTTTCTCGTCATTTTCCCTGATAGACAGGCTTCACAGTCGACCGTTTTTATACTCTTATCGAGATTCAATCCTTTCACGACTTCAGTGCGTTGCGATTCTTCCAAGCTTCTAATGTTTAAATGACCCATCCGTCGATGCCAAATTTCCGATAAATTCGGAGATTTTTCGGTTGTCTTTTGCGATTCCACAGTAGCTCTGCATTCGTGTTCTTCTTCTTCTTGTATGTAGTATAATTCCCCGATTCTCTTTGCTCGTAACGTCATATTTCCGTCTTTATCCTCGATAATAGCGTCGTGTTTTCTGAATATCACTTGATAATCATTGTCAGTTATTTTTCCTACCGACATGAGGTTGGTTCGCAAATCTGGAACGTGCAGGGCGTTCTTCAGGCTGACGTTCTTTTTTCCTTCTCCTACGGAGGTTAAGAGTTTGACAGTCCCTTTTCCTCTTACCTCCGTAGACGTTGTAACCGTGGATTTTTATATTCCCGCGCTTACCTTCGCCCTATCTGTCCAATCACCGTCACCCGAGAGCTGTTGGGCGCCAGCTAATTTTTATTTGCCGCGAAATTAGCAAAACGCGTCGCAAAACGTAATCCAAACGAAACTAAAACGGAACTTAATGGCTCGGGTGATTGAACAGACGGTTTACGGTGCACCACGGGTCGCTCAGTGTGCAAGGTTATGGAGAGAGGGCATGGGTGGCCAAGTGACGGACGGGCGCGTCACCCGAAAAATGAAAACGTAACGCCAAAATTAAGTATTTAATAGATTTACTTTAATGAATGGGGGTTCCCTCCCATCGAGAGCTCAAATTATACAAATACGTAAATTCTCAGATCTCCGTAGCACTAAAAATACGCAGAAGAAAACGAGAGCTCGTGAACGGAGCGGTAACGTACGAGAGCGAGACATAGTCAGCGGTAACTTACATCAACCTGGAAAAGCGAGAAAGAAACGGCGTTAACAGAGCGACAACGTCGAGAGCAAAACGATAACGCAGCGAACGGAACGATAGCGGTACGATAGCGTGGCAAAAGGAGCGATAGCCAGACGGTAACGTAGTAATCGGGACGAGAGCAAAACGGTAGCGTGGCAAAAGGAGCGATAGCAAGACGATAACGTAGTAATCGGAACGAGAGCAAAACGGTAGCGTCTCAAAAGGAGCGATAGCAAGACGATAACGTAGTAATCGGAGCGAGAGCAAAACGGTAGCGTCTCAAAAGGAGCGATAGCAAGACGATAACGTAGTAATCGGAGCGAGAGCAAAACGGTAGCGTCTCAAAAGGAGCGATAGCAAGACGATAACGTAGTAATCGGAGCGAGAGCAAAGCGATACCATAGCACACAGAACGAGAGCAAAGCGATAACATAGCAAACAGAACGAGAGCCAAGCGATAACGTAACGCGTCGAACGAGAACATGGCCGTCGGCGCGGCCGAAGCCGCGCCGAGAGCGCGAGAACACGAGAGCGCTCAACCAAACCTGCTGGTCCGGCGGCCGAGAGCAGAGAGAGAGTCCGCGTGGGGCGAGAGCACCTCGGGAGCCGCGAGCATGCGCGCTCGGTCCTTCCCCCCACTCTACCTCTAAACTACGATCGCCGTGGGGCGGCGAGCGTATTACTCGATCCAAAAACGTAGCTTAAACGGGAATTTGACCGAGACGATGTTCGCTCGGGAAAGTTTCCGATTCAGCGCGGCGGTTTTCAAACAGATTTGCTCTCCGGGGCGGATGAGAAAAATAATAAACGTAACAACGAAACCTTAAATAAACGTAAACGGTAAACGGAAACGGAAATGCGATCTGGCGATCCGCAGCAGTCGAACGATCGCGAGTTCGCCACTGCGGCCTTCCAACGGAAAACGTAACTCGACCCAATATTTTCCTCATCCACCCGCAACAAGGGAGCGTCGGAATTTCACCGATCCTTTGCAATAAAATATTGAATCACCTGAGAGGATCTCACCGAGTGCGTCGGGTAGCCGCTGTGTTGGCTCTGAACCGCGACGAACTCGGTAACCTGACCGCGAGATCGCAACTAATTCCACAAACGAGAACTCCGAAATCTAAACATAAAATCGATAACGGACGGTAACGTGAACGATAACAGATACAAGATAAATGCGATAACTCATAACGAAAAATATAATTCGGGAACGGAAGATTTGTGATGCGCTAACTCTAATGAAGCCGAAAAATAAGAGGGCCGCCTTCGTTGTTCGATGGCTATGGCCTTGGGACAGGGAGTCGCAGAATTCCTGTCACAACGTGTTGCTGGCAAGATTAAGTTTCCCGTCTGTAACAGCGTGCAGGTTTTCGAATTTCTCTTCATCTTTACAAAAATGAGAAGAACATCCACTGTCGAGACACCATTTCTGTTTTTCCAAATTATTCTCAGCCTGGAGCGCGGTGTGATTGTCTGGAATTTCCGATGAAATATACAGTGACACGTCCTCCGCATTTTTCGCGAAAGCTTTCTTCACGCTTGTGCTATTTTGTTTCGTTTTCGACCAGCAATCGGCTGCTTTGTGGCCTACTTTACCGCACACGTGGCATTTAAACTGGAACGTTTCCTTATTCTCAGTTTTTGACTCGTCTTGTCTTCCTTTTTGAAATCTTTGATTCTTCGTGTACTTTCTTGCGAATAGCGCTTCGGAACTCGTTCCTCGCGAATCATTTTTTCTCGCTTCGTATTCTTCCATTATTTTGATCTTGAGTACTTCAGGGGATGGCAACTCATCGCGTGATTCGATAGCGCATCGAAAATTTTCGAAGCTCGACGGTAAACTATACAGTAACATGACCGTTAGTAAATCCGCATTAATTTCGACTTCCATTTCTCCGAGCTTATCAACAGCGTCGAAGAATTTTCGAATGTGCTCTCGCATGTCGTCGCCGTCTTGCATCCGTTGTAGCGTTAATTGTTTGAGAAGCGTCGCCTTGCGAGCCGGTCCTTTTGACTGATAAATATTTTGGAGTTTTAGCCATACCTCTCGCGATGTTTCACAGCCTTTTATCTGTTTCAATTCCGACGGGTTGATTGATAGAATGATATCCGATCTCGCTTTTCGATCTCTCTCCGTCCACAATTTTCGGGCAAGCTCTGACGGCGCGTTTCCTTCCACGAGGTCAGGCTTTTCGATTGAACCGCTCACGAATTCCCACGCGTCGTTTTTTATTAATAATGCTTCCATTTGCATTTTCCACGTGTCGTAGTTGTCCTTACTGAGAGTCTCCAAACGCACTGAATTTCCGCCATTCATCTTTGCTTCACTCGTTTTCACTCGCGTATGATTCCCGAAATTTCGATTTACTATTTCTTCATGCGCGAGTTAATTCTTCCACTCCTGGGCCCATAACCTATTAACGCAGTGTGGATACTTTCGGTGATTCAGTAAAGATTTGTATTGCAGGAGATATTTTATTAACTGGAGCGATCCGCTCTCGCCCGTGACATTTTCACGAATAACAAAATTAGGTCACTAGGCGACGATATAAACAAAATCCAATCATACATCGATTAAAGTATATTACGATTTTAACAGCTTTCATAGCGCGATAGCGAATTTCCTACAGATTAACCCATTAACGTCCAAGCGTCCCGATTTCTTACCGAACTTTCAACGCGCTTATTTTTTATGTTATCGGCGTTGAAAAGAATTCGTTTGCAGGTATATCGACGTAGAATTTTATGCTCTTTCAGAATATCGGCTCAAATTTTCGATTAGACCCACAGAAAAAAAAATATGGCCGATTCAAGCGAGAAAAACGTGAAAATTTGTGAAAAAAACCTTTTTGTGCATTTTTTTTTGCAATGTTACCGCAATGAATTCGTACTGCAATCGTGATCAGAGGTGATCGGAATAGTTAAAGTTTAATAGGGAATTTTCACGTAATGATCGAACCACTCCTTTTTACAATATGGCGGCTAGAACGTAAATATTCTACAAAAACATAAGCTAATTTTTTTCTCGGAAACTATTGAGCTTAGCTCACAAGGACAAAAATACCTTAGAATTGGTCAAAGAATATCCTCAAATTTTTCAAAAAATTTTTGAGATGATTTTTGGTTTTCCAAAATATCAAAAAAATTAAAATTGCAGAATTTTGTTTTTTCTTAAAAAATGTATCGACACAATACGAATTACTTTATGCGTAAATTTTTATGCAATCATTGAATCACTCCTTTTTACAATATGACGGCAAGAACGTGAATATGCTACAAAAACAAGCTAATTTTTTTCTCGGAAACTATTGAGTTTAGCACAAATTATCTAAGAACAAGAATATCTTAGAATTGGTCAAAGAATACTCTCAAATTTTTTAAGAAAAAAAAAAAAAATTGACAATTTTAATTATTTTGATATTTTGGAAAACCAAAAATCATCTCAAACATTTTTTGAAAAATTTGAGGATATTCTTTGACCAATTCTAAGGTATTTTTGTCCTTACATAATGTGAGCTAAGCTCAATAGCTTCCGAGAAAAAAAATAGCTTATGTTTTTGTAGAATATTTACGTTCTAGCCGCCATATTGTAAAAAGGAGTGGTTCGATCATTACGTGAAAATTCCCTGTTAAACTTTAACTATTCCGATCACCTCTGATCACGATTGCAGTACGAATTCATTGCGGTAACATGGCAAAAAAAAATGCACAAAAAGGTTTTTTCCACAAATTTTCCCGTTTTTCTCGCTTGAATCGGCCATATTTTTTTTTCTGTGGGTCTAATCGAAATTTTGAGCTGATATTCTGAAAGAGCATAAAATTCTACGTCGATATATCCGAAAACAAATTTTTTTCAACGCCGATAACATAAAAAATAATCGCGTTGTAAGTTTGGTAAGAAATCGGGACGCTTGGACGTTAATGGGTTAATAGCTCATCTGCGAGATGTAAATCCGTCCATAGCGCACAAGTCTGGCAATGAACTAATTGTCGCCGATCCAGTATCTGTGTCAAGGTTTATGGATAATAAATTCAAAGGTATGTTGGATTTCATATGTTCAAAATGTAATCCTATTGGTGAAGTTGAACATTACTTTTGGAGGCGCGAATATCAAACGCGAGGTACCTAACATTTTCATTTATTAATATGGATAAAAGACGCACCGGTTCTTGGAAAATCATCGACAGAAGATGTTGCTAATTTTATAATAACGTATGTAACATGCCGGTTACCCGAGAAAAACGTTTCTCCGACATTGCATCGTAGAGTTACTACGCACCAAAAGCATGGCCATAATAATTATTGTATGCGAACAAAAAAGTTAAAAAATCGTACTGCTTGCGTTTGTCGCTTCGGGTTTCCTCGTCCTACTTCTGATAATATGGTTATCAGGGATGTTGCCGTTTCTGTAGCCAGTAGAAAACAATTGAAGTCGAAAAGCAGATTGTACGATCTGCCTAGATCCGAAAAGGAGCGATTTATTAATGATTATAACCCTGCAATACTTACCGCTTGGGAGGGTAATATGGACATACAATTTGTCGGAGAGATATCATCGTTATTAAGTTAGTATTGTACAAAATATATTTCGAAATCTGAGAAATGCAACATAACTGAAACATTCGATCAGATAATACCTACAAAACCGAATCTCTCGTCTTTGGAATGTTGCACTACGCATGTTGTGTAATAGGGAATGTGGAGCTCCGGAAGCTGCGGATAGTTTATTGGGGCTCGCGTTGTATGGCACTGACCCGACGACCACTATCAGATGGGTAGACGTGAACATCATCAGAAATAAGAAGTTAAAACCTTATAAAGAAATTCAGGCTATGGACGATGATTGTACGGATCTTTTCTATCACGACTTAGTCGACTATTACTATTCAACAAGACCAGAAGCATTAAATGATATCAGTTTGTACGAATTCGCAAAATGGTACGACATCGTTACTGTCAAACCAAAACGTGAGGTTGAATATTATGAGCTGGATGATGGTAAGATTCTAAAAAGACGTGGAAGAGCTTACCTAGTAAATCATTACAGGCACGACGTTAATATCTATCCAGAGAAATATTTCTTTGCATTACTGCTATTATTTCAACCATGGCGAGATGTTAACGCGCTTAAGAATGGTTGTGAAACTTATACCGAGTCATTCGTTTCTATAGGATCACAATATGCAGATGCATTAAAATATCATGAACGCTTGAACGATGTAAAAAAAAACATAAACTGTGCAAAAGAATTAGATGAAAAAGAAATCTCTAAAATAGCAGAGCAGGAAAATAAAGATGAAAATGCTAGTGATGCGAATGGGATGCCTTCAGGCTGTAATGTTATTGAAGCTAACGACGCTATGAAGGATTTTAAGGAAATTGCAGATAAGGACGACGTAGCTGATGTTACTCAAATGATTTCGGAATTGAATGTGGATCAAAAGCGTGTATTTGATACAGTAGTTAATACAGTCAATTCTGAAAATAATATTCTTAGATTATACGTTAGCGGAGAAGGCGGAACCGGTAAAAGTTTCTTAATAAAGACAATTAAATGTTGGATTAGACAAACTGTTGATAAAGATACAGCCGTCACTGCTCCTACTGGTATAGCTGCATTTAACATTGAAGGTTTAACTGTACACAGATTATTTCAGTTGCCTGTAGAACATGGCCAAACACCGAAGTACAAAGAACTCTCTGACGCAGCTTTAAAAATAATTCGTGATCAACTAAAGAACGTTCATTTAATCGTAATTGATGAGGTGTCCATGATTTCCAACATTACTTTATTATATATACATCTACGATTGACGGAAATATTCAATACTTCCAATGTCGATAATGGCTGGTTTGGCAAAAAACATATCTTACTGTTTGGGGATCTACTTCAATTGCCACCAGTGCGAGAAGAACCAGCTTTCGTTAAACTTTCTAGAGACAAAACAGACAAGTTATTGGATGCGCTGGCTAGTGCTGATATTTGGACTAGTTTATTCAGTTATGATGAACTAACAATTAATATGCGGCAGCGTAATGATTCCGCTTACCGAGAAATGCTCTCACGAATTCGATTGGGTTTCGTAACTGCAGAAGATACCAATGTTCTAGAATCCAGAAAAATACATTTTACGTCGACTGAATTCTGTGATAGAATACAAGAATTGAGTGATTATATTAATAAATTACCATCAGATACTGTTTGTTTGCTTGCGACACGTCATTTGTGCGACGTTCTTAATGATTGTATGCTTAATCGTTTATCTTCCGAAGAAATAAAATTGGTAGCTCAAGACGATGCGCTGCTTATAACAAGAAGAAAGCATTAAAAATATTGGCTCGTGATGATGAGGACAGTTCCTGTACAGCTGGTCTTGCAAGAGTGATAACCGTAAAAATAGGAGCCAAAGTCATGCTTAGACGAAATATTGATGTTACCTTAGGTCTTGTTAACGGAACTATTGGTGAAATTGTTTCTCTTTCTCGGTGTATCGATACAAATGACGTGGAAAAAATAAAAATTCGTATAACATCAGGAACGGAATATGAAATAGAACGTGTTAGTGTCAAATTCCAAATAATGGATAAAGTGTACGTTATACGTAAACAATTTCCATTATGCCTAAGCTACGGCATTACAATACATAAAAGTCAAGGTTTAAGTTTGGTTAATGCTGTGATTGATGCTGGCAATTCAATATTCAGTTGTGGGCAAGTGTATGTCGCTCTCTCACGCGTTACTACTCTCGAAGGATTGCATTTGATTAATTATGACCCTCATTCTATCAAAGCGCATGAATTAGCTGTGATTGAATATAATCGATTAAGGCGACAGTATCGCCCAGACCTTGCACTTATAAAAGTTTCTACAGAACGTGGAAAAAAAGTTGGAGATATAATTTGGGCAATACCTAAGAACGTAAGTGACTGTCAGCACACAATTAATGAAACTAACGCGATCAGTAACTGGCAAATTCATGGAATCGAAAACTTAGATGGTGTTTCGTGTTATGCTAACGCTACTATACAATGCATGTTTAATTGCAAAGTTATCAGAGAAAACCTGGCGAAGAGTACCCAGAATGATGCATTAGTCATTCTACTACGTGCATATATTGGAAGGAATAAAGTGTTAAATTCATTTGGTGTCAGACAGTTTGTAAGCGAACCATTTACTGATAAAAAACAACAGGATGCACCGAAATTCTTAATGGCTATATGCGGTAAGTCTGAAATCGTGAAAAACACGATTGAACATACCTTACTTACAAAAATACGCTGTAGCTCATGTGAATACACAATTACAGAAAAGCATGCGAATCACATACTGCAACTAACGATACCAGAAGTTAAAAAATCTTTAACTCTACACGAAGTAGTTGATCATAATTTATCCCAATGGAAAACTTCAGAAGCATTATGTGATCGTTGTGGTAATACAAAAAATATTACAAAATGCAATGTCTTCACCGCGAAACAAGTTTTGATTATACAGATCATTATAATGTCCACAAACAAAGACACGTTGAGCATTAAAAAGAAGATGTATAGTATTAAGGCTGTTCCAATGACTACAATTACGATATCCAATATTAAATATAAAGTTCAAAGTGCTGTCTTGGCTCAAACTTGTCAACGGTCATTATACAAGTATGGTAAGGTATGGTGCATCAGCATGGATTTATGCAAATGATATGAAGATTGAAAAAAAAAGTTGGCCGCGAAACGCGAAGGATAGTTATGTATTTTTCCTAGAACAAATCAGAAAGTAAATAATCACCAATTTGTGTTTATCAGTGTTGTATTTTAGCATGATTCAAGCAAAAAATGTAAATTACATGGAAATTATTAGAGGATGAGAAATTGTGAAATAGACAGGTCTATCCTCTCTTAAAAAGTACATGACACATCGAAAGTCGAATTTCGAATTTGAACTGTTATGGCCGCTGACGCGTCACGTATAGCGCGCATTTTGAATGGCTGTATTGGCCAGAAGGAAAGATAAATGAAAAGCAAGGAGTGCGAGCGATCCGAGCACGTTGTTACTGGTATGAAAAAAAACATGTATAATTGGGTACAAGAAACTCCGCCGTTGCCGGTCCCAAGCCCGGATGAGAAAGGAGGAGGGCTTAAATGCATCCCCAAATCTCTTATAGGTTATCATCAGTAACTAAGAGACGGCATAACGTCTAGAGAAATGTGTATTTATACTACTTTACCAACTGATAGATGGCATGTTTCATTCAAATCAGAATACTGTTTTTCCCGCGTTTTTGTATGAAATTGCCAGGGAGAACTTTTGCAAAAAGGAGACAAATCCCCCCAAAAAAACACCTTCGGTGTATAAATCTGAGACAAGTACATTTACATCGGCATATACCTATTCTTACAAAAAGTTGTAAAATAATTCATTTATGAAAGTTAGACCCCCTACCTTGCAAAAAGTCGACAAATAATCAACCGCCTCATAGCGTCAAGTAAACCCGAAAATATTAATTAATACTTTAATTAACTTAAAGTTGCATGAGTCAATTTATAAAAATTACAATGTCCGGCCTATATTAATTAATAGTTTAATTAACTTAAAGTTGCATGGGTCAATTTATAAAAATTACTTGTCCGGCCTATAGTATCGACTGTTGGTGTTGCTGGTCAACGAAACAGGTAATTTTGCGTATTTAGCTAATAATGTACCAGCTGTAATGTTAATTAATTCGATAAGTATAATGGCCGGACAAGTAATTTTTATAAATTGACCCATGCAACTTTAAGTTAATTAAACTATTAATTAATATAGGCCGGACAGTGTAATTTTTATAAATTGACTCATGCAACTTTAAGTTAATTAAAGTATTAATTAATATTTTCGGGTTTACTTGACGCTATGAGGCGGTTGATTATTTGTCGACTTTTTGCAAGGTAGGGGGTCTAACTTTCATAAATGAATTATTTTACAACTTTTTGTAAGAATAGGTATATGCCGATGTAAATGTACTTGTCCAGATTTATACACCGAAGGTGTTTTTTTGGGGGGATTTGTCTCCTTTTTGCAAAAGTTCTCCCTGGCAATTTCATACAAAAACGCGGGAAAAACAGTATTCTGATTTGAATGAAACATGCCATCTATCAGTTGGTAAAGTAGTATAAATACACATTTCTCTAGACGTTATGCCGTCTCTTAGTTACTGATGATAACCTATAAGAGATTTGGGGATGCATTTAAGCCCTCCTCCTTTCTCATCCGGGCTTGGGACCGGCAACGGCGGAGTTTCCTGTACCCAATTATACATGTTTTTTTTCATACCAGTAACAACGTGCTCGGATCGCTCGCACTCCTTGCTTTTCATTTATCTTTCCTTCTGGCCAATACAGCCATTCAAAATGCGCGCTATACGTGACGCGTCAGCGGCCATAACAGTTCAAATTCGAAATTCGACTTTCGATGTGTCATGTACTTTTTAAGAGAGGATAGACCTGTCTATTTCACA
>CAXITY010000228.1:0-19247 GCA_964034905.1 Itoplectis maculator
GCAAGCGAAAAACCGTCAATCAGCCAAATCGAGAAATCGCGTTTTGCGAGCGCTGCACGCATGTAAACTCGGTCGCCGAGTGTCAAAAACCTGGATTTTGTGCAACTCCATCGTTTTGCATCGTTAACACTCGTTTGGCACCGATGCCGCGAGTGAAAAAGCGTCAATCAGCCAAATCGAGCTATCGCGTTTTGTGAGCGTTGCACGCATGTAAACTCGGTCTCCGCGTGTCAAAAACCTTTATTATGTGCAAATGCATCGTATTGCATCGTCGAAATTCGTTTGGCACCGATGCCGCAAGCGAAAAAGCGTCAATCAGCCAAATCGAGAAATCGCGTTTTGCGAGCGCTGCACGCATGTAAACTCGGTCGCCGAGTGTCAAAAACCTTGATTTTGTACAACTCCATCGTTTTGCATCGTTAACACTCGTTTGGCACCAATGCCGCGAGCGAAAATGCGTCAAGCAGCCAAATCGAGAAATCGCGTTTTGCGAGTGTTGCACGCATGTAAACTCGGTCTCCGAGTGTCAAAAACCTTTATTTTGTGCAAATGCATTGTTTTGCATCGTTGAAACTCGTTTGGCACCGATGCCGCAAGCGAAAAAGCGTCAATCAGCCAAATCGAAAAATCACGTTTTGCGAGCGCTGCACGCATGTAAACTCGGTCTGCGAGTGTCAAAAACCTTTATTTTGTGCAAATGCATCGTTTTGGATCGTTGAAATTCGTTTGGCACCGATGCCACGGGCGAAAATGCGTCAAACAGCCAAATCGAGCCATCGCGTTTTGTGAGCGTTGCACGCATGTAAACTCGGTCGCCGAGTGTCAAAAACTTTTATTTTATGCGAATGCATCGTTTTGCATCGTTGAAACTCGTTTGGCACCGATGCCGCGAGCGAAAATGCGTCAAACAGCAAAATCGAGCCATCGCGTTTTGTGAGCGTTGCACGCATGTAAACTCGGCCGCCGAGTGGCAAAAACTTTTATTTTATGCAAATGCATTGTTTTGCATCGTTGAAACTCGTTTGGCACCGATGCCACGAGCGAAAATGCGTCAAACAGCCAAATCGAGCCATCGCGTTTTGTGAGCGTTGCACGCATGTAAACTCGGTCGCCGAGTGTCAAAAACTTTTATTTTATGCGAATGCATCGTTTTGCATCGTTGAAACTCGTTTGGCACCGATGCCACGAGCGAAAATGCGTCAAACAGCCAAATCGAGCCATCGCGTTTTGTGAGCGTTGCACGCATGTAAACTCGGTCGCCGAGTGTCAAAAACTTTTATTTTATGCGAATGCATCGTTTTGCATCGTTGAAACTCGTTTGGCACCGATGCCGCGAGCGAAAATGCGTCAAACACCAAAATCGAGCCATCGCGTTTTGTGAGCGTTGCACGCATGTAAACTCGGCCGCCGAGTGGCAAAAACTTTTATTTTATGCAAATGCATCGTTTTGCATCGTTGAAACTCGTTTGGCACCGATGTAGGGATCTTTTCCGAGGGGAGTGCGAAATAACGGACTCACAACTTTTACAAGAGTATCAAAATTTAATAAAGACAATGAGAAAAATGAATACACTCGTAGAGTGGCTGGGTGCCGACTGACTCCTCGCTCTCGATTCGCGACCGGCTCGCTGCGGTCTCATGACCGCTCGACGCGCGCGCCAGCCTCAGGCCCGTACGAGCCGAGCTCGGGGCCCACTCCTACATTCGGCCATCCTGTTACTCTTCGGTCCCTGAAGAGTCATCATAAAGATACGGCTTCATGTAACCTGCCGCGGTAGTCGTCATCTTCGGGCCTTCGCCCTCCCCCACACGAATTACTTCGTAGCGATTGTTGCCGCTGATCTGTGAGACCTTATACGGTCCGAGAAACTTCTTCTTGATCTTCAAGCCTGGACCGAACTGTGTCCTTTTGATAGCGACCAGATCGCCAGTCTTGTACATCGTAGCTTTTTTACATTTCCGACTATATGTTCGTCGATTCTCTTCTTGGATCTTGACCAAATTCGCCTTTGCCAGATTGCGCAGTTCCCCGCGGTCGTTGTCAAACAACTCAGCTGATTCTTGCTCGACAGCTTGTCTGATTCGGGGATCTTCTTTTCGTCGCATTTTCACCCCAAACATGACCTCGAATGGCGTCATTCCGACACTTCGTTGATACGAGCTGTTCAAGCAACTTTGCACTTGATCGACGTAGCGGTACCATTTGTCGGGATGATCCAGAGCGAGTTTTGTTAGTATCGGTATGACGATCCTATTGATCCTTTCAACCTGACCGTTTCCTCTGGGTACTCCGGTGGTTATCTTGACGTGTTCGATTCCCTCTGATTTGCAGTAGTCCCCAAATTCGCCTGCCGTAAAGGCAGCACCTCGATCGCTGACAATTCGTTGTGGATTGCCAAACGCTACCTGCTGCGACGTCAGTTTGACTACAACTTCTCTTGCGTTCGTCGTCTTTGTGGGATAGAGCCACACAAATTTCGAAAATCCGTCGACGACCACAAACAGATATTTGTATAGCTTCGACGTTGATGTCATGGGGCCGAGATGATCAACGTGATACGTCGACAACGGCACGTCCCCCTTCGGGATGGGCATCAGCTCACCTTCTTTCTTCCCTTTCTTCTTTTCGGCGAGAATGCAAGGTACACAGCAACTGATGAACTTTTCGAGCTTCTCCTTGAGCTTCGGGATGTAGAAATCTTCCTGGATGTTCTCGGTCATCTTCTTGACACCAAAGTGCGCACTTTCGTGGGCTCGACGTATGATGTCTGTGTGCATGCAACTAGGGAGCGCAATCACAACTTTATCAGCGACTCTCTTCATCAACAATCCGTTCTCGATGAGATAATCTTCGTATGGTTCTGTCTGGAGAATCTGTTTTATCACTCGTAGCCTCTCGTCTTCGTCTTGTAGCTTTTGGATTCGTTGGGTCACCGTATCGTCCACAGTCAACACCGGGTAGCGGCTAAGCGCGTCGACGTGTCGAAGACGCGTGCCTGCGCGGTGTTCCACCTCGTACTTGAATCCTTCTAGGAACAGCGCCCATCTTGCTACTTTAGCGGCCAAGTCGTGCTTGTCCAACGTCTTTCGAAATGCGTCACAGTCCGTGACGATTTTGAACGGAATCCCTTGGAGGTAGATCTGGAACTTCTTCAGCGCGTTGATAATGGCGAGCACTTCCAGCTCGTAAGAGTGAAGCTTCTTCTCGGCATCAGACGTTTTGCGACTCATATAGTGAACTGGGTGAAAACTCTCGTCTGCGGCGTCCTTCTGCAACAGAATAGCTCCGTATCCCATCTTACTCGCGTCGGTATGAAGTTCTGTTATTGCGTCTGGTTTGTAGATGCGTAACACCGGCTCACTCGTCAACGCTTTCTTCAGATCACTGACTGACTTCTCCTGTTCCACTCCAAAGACAAACTTCTGGTTGCCCTTGAGAAGGTCAGATAGGGGACGAGCTATGATCGCGTAGTCTAAAACAAACTTGCGGAAGTATCCCGTCAAGCCGAGAAAACTTTGAATGTCTTTTCGACATTTTGGCGTCGGGAACTTCTGCACTGCTTTGATCTTTTCGTGGGAAGGGCGGACGAAACCCCCTCCGACGATGTGTCCAAGGAACTCGACCTCCCGTTCCAAGAACGTACACTTCTTCCAGTTGATCGTCAATCCTTTTGCGGCTGCTACTGCCAGGGTCTCGCACAGCCTGTCGAATGCTTCTTTTTCGTCTTTACCAGGTATGATGAGATCGTCCATGTAGGTGATGACAACTCCTCTTCTACTGAGATCACGGAACACTTCGTCTACGAATCTCAAGAACGTCGTGGGACTGTTACACAGACCAAACGGTGTCTTCATGAACTCGAATTGCCCGTCGTGTGTAACAAATGACGTATACTTCTGACTTCCTTCTTCGACTGGTACGTGGAAGAAGCCATTCTTCAAGTCAAGCACTGAGAATACTTGCGCCGTGGCCAGAGCATCGATACAATCTTCTATCAGCGGCATTGGGAACTGATCGCGAATGATTTTTTTGTTGAGCCGACGATAGTCGACACAGACGCGATGAGATCCGTCTTTCTTCGTGGTAATAACAACGGCACTCGAGTATGTGCTTCGGCTGGGCCTTACCGTACCGTCTTTCAACCATTCGTCGACTTGTTTCTGTAACACCTGTTTATCCTGCACTGACAATCGCCGTGGTTTTGACCGAACGGGCTCTTGGTCCTTCAGTACAATCTTCATCTCGACGTCGGTCTGCACTTGCTGATTCGGTGTGTAATCTTCTATCAACCTTCTTATTTCTTCCTTGTAAGGTCCTCGAACCGCGAGCTCGCATGGCTCAACGTAGTTGATCATCGAGAGGTCACCTGCTATCCACTCCGCAGCGTCTTCGTTTACAACACTAGCACTTTGTGCGTTTTCTTTGTATTCCTCTCGGCGCGAGCCACTTCCGTTGCCAAGCTTCATTGGCAACTTTCGGATCGTTGCTTGTCCTCCGATTATGCGAATGTCCATTTGTCTTTGGACGTCTTTCCCCAAAAGCATCTTTACGTCTATGGCTTCGCTCGGAATCACGTACACTTCGTTCTCGTAGACTTCGTTATGAATCGTCAACTTCGCGTTGAAAACGCCGATCGCCTTGCTGCGTGCGTTTCCAAATCCTTTAAACACTCGGGCCGTCGGACTTAGCGTCGGGCTGTCGATCCTGCGATATTCGTCTTCTCGAAGGAGAGTCTTCGTACAGCCTGTATCTAGTATCGCCAGTATATCCGACTCATTGACCCGAACAGTGACTGTATCTTCGTCAGCTGCAACCCGATTGACCTTGTCTTCCCGTTTGTCAGATTTGGCTGGATTCTCACATTTCGTCGAGATGTGCCCGAATTGGTCACATCGGAAACATTTTGGCCCCTTATCCTTGTGTGGACATTCTTTTACTTCGTGTTCTGGTGATCCGCACGCAAAACAACGAGCTTTCTTCGTCGCCGATTGTTTTGGATCCTTCTTGTCTTTTGCGTCCTTTTTTTCCTTACCCGATTCGGCTTTCGACTCGACTTTACCGGTTGGCTTCTTTCGACCAGACTTCTCGCGCATACGATCGTAGAGTTCCAGATTTTTCTTCACCTCACCGATCGTTCGCGAATGGTACAAAATCTGTTTATTGGCTTCATCATCCGGAACACCGTCAATAATGTACTGGATGAGAGCGTCGTCTTCTACATAACCTTGATTGGCAATAGTTTGCATCGCGTAGACGTATTGACGTGGAGTCTCATTTGCTTGTCGTTTGCGCTTCTGCAACTGCGTGTGAATGACCGCACTGTTGACTTCTACTTCGAATTCTCGAACGAGACAGTCCTTGAAAGCCCTCCACGACGTCAGACCTCGCTGCAGCGCAATGAATTGTTTCGCGGATCCACGCAGCATCTTCTTTCCGTAGATTACTTTTTGTAGGTCGTTCCAACCAAGCAGCACACTCGTATCTTCAAACTCGTCGATCCACTTGTGAATTGTCATTTTTTCGTCGCCAGAAAACACAGGAATACTTCCTTCGACGTCTTTTATGGTGAACGTACTTCCCATGTGATTGACAGGTGCGCCGTACCCTCGTTCGCCGGATATATTGCGTCGATGACCTGTCACTTCTCGAGCTTCATCTTGAGATGCGTCACTGTCTTCACCTGATCGCTGCGTTTGCCTTCCTCGTTCGACTTGATCACGTGGTGGTGAACCGCGCGTTCTTAATTGTCGGCGTCTCGTGTTTACGGGTGATGATGGGGGTGGGGGATCACCGCGGTGCATCGGCTTTCGCGACCTGCTTGGCGGTACGTGATCGTCGACCTCCTCACCACCGACGCCCCCGTGTTGACTCTCGTCGTCTGTCAAATCAAGCTCTGCGTCTTCGTCATTATTTTCGACCGCTCTTAACAGCCGATCTCGCAGAACGACCTTTTTTCCTACAGTCGATAAATTCATCTTCTGTAGTTCGTCCCTCAGCTGCTGCACCGTCATTTTCTCGATCGGTACCACCAACGAGTGGGAATCTGCCTCACCGACGTTTTTCCCATTGTCGTCTACCCTCGTACTGCCGCTCGCGACATTCGGCGGTCCGTCGCCATTTGTGTTCGTCGCACTAGCGCTTGCACCATCGACGCCATCTTGAATGTCTCCACCGCGTGTGTCGGCGGGTCTAGACTCTTTGTCTTTGCGCGGCGGCGGTGTCGAATACATTTTCCCGCACTCGACCCCCTCACGCACCACTTACAACGTACGCGACAACTTTCGCGATTTTTCAACTCTGTCTCTCGTGTCTCTCGCGCACTCGACGGACGACCGTATCCCGTGCGCTCTCGCGCGATCTCGCGCACTCGACTTTGTCTCTCGTGCGTTGCACGCGATCTCGAATTTTACGATTCCACTGTCTCTCGTACAATCTCGCGCAATTCGCGACGCACTCGAACTTTCCTCGCAACTGTCTTCGTACCGCACGAACGACGTGACGCGCGACGTACAACACGAACGACGCGGCTTTTTTCGTAAAACCGCGAACGACGCGACGCGTGTCGATGAACAATGACCGACGCGACGCGCAACGCACAACACGAACGACGCGGCTTTTTTCGTAAAACTGCGAACGACGCGACGCGTGTCGATGAACAACGACCGACGCGACGCGCGACGCACAACTGTCCTTCGTAATATTTTCCGATTTACACAGCGAACCGCACTGGACGCCGCTTGGCGGGCTCGATCGACACGGACACGACTTCGACGGTATTATGCAGCTCGCAACGACTTTTGCGGTGCACAATGTTTCGCACGCTCGATCCAAACCCGCACAACGTATCACGACGTATTACGCGACGTGTTTCTCGACTTCAACTTCGCGTCCCGCTCGCTCGCCGCGACGACGCGTAATGGCGGCCGACGCGTTCGTGCTCGCTTGCGACTCGACGCCGCGATGTTTATATCGCGCAACTTTTCAACTTCACCGTATTTCGCACTCGGTTATCGGCCTCGATCCCGGACGAGCCCCCAACTGTAGGGATCTTTTCCGAGGGGAGTGCGAAATAACGGACTCACAACTTTTACAAGAGTATCAAAATTTAATAAAGACAATGAGAAAAATGAATACACTCGTAGAGTGGCTGGGTGCCGACTGACTCCTCGCTCTCGATTCGCGACCGGCTCGCTGCGGTCTCATGACCGCTCGACGCGCGCGCCAGCCTCAGGCCCGTACGAGCCGAGCTCGGGGCCCACTCCTACACCGATGCCACGAGCGAAAATGCGTCAAACAGCCAAATCGAGCCATCGCGTTTTGTGAGCGTTGCACGCATGTAAACTCGGTCGCCGAGTGTCAAAAACTTTTATTTTATGCGAATGCATCGTTTTGCATCGTTGAAACTCGTTTGGCACCGATGCCGCGAGCGAAAATGCGTCAAACACCAAAATCGAGCCATCGCGTTTTGTGAGCGTTGCACGCATGTAAACTCGGCCGCCGAGTGGCAAAAACTTTTATTTTATGCAAATGCATCGTTTTGCACCGCTGAAACTCGTTTGGCACCGATGCCGCGAGCGAAAATGCGTCAAAAAGCCAAATCGAGAAATCGCGTTTTGCGAGTGTTGCACGCATGTAAACACGGTCTCCGAGTGTCAAAAACCTTTATTTTGTGCAAATCCATCGTTTTGCATCGTTGAAACTCGTTTGGCACGGATGCCGCGAGCGAAAATGCGTCAAACAGCCAAATCGAGAAATCGCGTTTTGCGAGTGTTGCACGCATGTAAACTCGGTCTCCGAGTGTCAAAAATCTTTATTTTGTGCAAATCCATCGTTTTGCATCGTTGAAACTCGTTTGGCACCGATGCCGCGAGTGAAAAAGCGTCAATCAGCCAAATCGAGCTATCGCGTTTTGTGAGCGTTGCACGCATGTAAACTCGGTCTCCGAGTGTCTAAAACCTTTATTTTGTGCAAATGCATCGTTTTGCATCGTTGAAATTCGTTTGGCACCGATGCCGCAAGCGAAAAAGCGTCAATCAGCCAAATCGAGAAATCGCGTTTTGCGAGCGCTGCACGCATGTAAACTCGGTCGCCGAGTGTCAAAAACCTTGATTTTGTACAACTCCATCGTTTTGCATCGTTAACACTCGTTTGGCACCAATGCCGCGAGCGAAAATGCGTCAAGCAGCCAAATCGAGAAATCGCGTTTTGCGAGTGTTGCACGCATGTAAACTCGGTCTCCGAGTGTCAAAAACCTTTATTTTGTGCAAATGCATTGTTTTGCATCGTTGAAACTCGTTTGGCACCGATGCCGCAAGCGAAAAAGCGTCAATCAGCCAAATCGAAAAATCACGTTTTGCGAGCGCTGCACGCATGTAAACTCGGTCTGCGAGTGTCAAAAACCTTTATTTTGTGCAAATGCATCGTTTTGGATCGTTGAAATTCGTTTGGCACCGATGCCACGGGCGAAAATGCGTCAAACAGCCAAATCGAGCCATCGCGTTTTGTGAGCGTTGCACGCATGTAAACTCGGTCGCCGAGTGTCAAAAACTTTTATTTTATGCGAATGCATCGTTTTGCATCGTTGAAACTCGTTTGGCACCGATGCCGCGAGCGAAAATGCGTCAAACAGCAAAATCGAGCCATCGCGTTTTGTGAGCGTTGCACGCATGTAAACTCGGCCGCCGAGTGGCAAAAACTTTTATTTTATGCAAATGCATTGTTTTGCATCGTTGAAACTCGTTTGGCACCGATGCCACGAGCGAAAATGCGTCAAACAGCCAAATCGAGCCATCGCGTTTTGTGAGCGTTGCACGCATGTAAACTCGGTCGCCGAGTGTCAAAAACTTTTATTTTATGCGAATGCATCGTTTTGCATCGTTGAAACTCGTTTGGCACCGATGCCACGAGCGAAAATGCGTCAAACAGCCAAATCGAGCCATCGCGTTTTGTGAGCGTTGCACGCATGTAAACTCGGTCGCCGAGTGTCAAAAACTTTTATTTTATGCGAATGCATCGTTTTGCATCGTTGAAACTCGTTTGGCACCGATGCCGCGAGCGAAAATGCGTCAAACACGAAAATCGAGCCATCGCGTTTTGTGAGCGTTGCACGCATGTAAACTCGGCCGCCGAGTGGCAAAAACTTTTATTTTATGCAAATGCATCGTTTTGCATCGTTGAAACTCGTTTGGCACCGATGCCACGAGCGAAAATGCGTCAAACAGCCAAATCGAGCCATCGCGTTTTGTGAGCGTTGCACGCATGTAAACTCGGTCGCCGAGTGTCAAAAACTTTTATTTTATGCGAATGCATCGTTTTGCATCGTTGAAACTCGTTTGGCACCGATGCCGCGAGCGAAAATGCGTCAAACACCAAAATCGAGCCATCGCGTTTTGTGAGCGTTGCACGCATGTAAACTCGGCCGCCGAGTGGCAAAAACTTTTATTTTATGCAAATGCATCGTTTTGCACCGCTGAAACTCGTTTGGCACCGATGCCGCGAGCGAAAATGCGTCAAAAAGCCAAATCGAGAAATCGCGTTTTGCGAGTGTTGCACGCATGTAAACACGGTCTCCGAGTGTCAAAAACCTTTATTTTGTGCAAATCCATCGTTTTGCATCGTTGAAACTCGTTTGGCACGGATGCCGCGAGCGAAAATGCGTCAAACAGCCAAATCGAGAAATCGCGTTTTGCGAGTGTTGCACGCATGTAAACTCGGTCTCCGAGTGTCAAAAATCTTTATTTTGTGCAAATCCATCGTTTTGCATCGTTGAAACTCGTTTGGCACCGATGCCGCGAGTGAAAAAGCGTCAATCAGCCAAATCGAGCTATCGCGTTTTGTGAGCGTTGCACGCATGTAAACTCGGTCTCCGAGTGTCTAAAACCTTTATTTTGTGCAAATGCATCGTTTTGCATCGTTGAAATTCGTTTGGCACCGATGCCGCAAGCGAAAAACCGTCAATCAGCCAAATCGAGAAATCGCGTTTTGCGAGCGCTGCACGCATGTAAACTCGGTCGCCGAGTGTCAAAAACCTGGATTTTGTGCAACTCCATCGTTTTGCATCGTTAACACTCGTTTGGCACCGATGCCGCGAGTGAAAAAGCGTCAATCAGCCAAATCGAGCTATCGCGTTTTGTGAGCGTTGCACGCATGTAAACTCGGTCTCCGAGTGTCAAAAACCTTTATTTTGTGCAAATGCATTGTTTTGCATCGTTGAAACTCGTTTGGCACCGATGCCGCAAGCGAAAAAGCGTCAATCAGCCAAATCGAGAAAACGCGTTTTGCGAGCGCTGCACGCATGTAAACTCGGTCTCCGAGTGTCAAAAACCTTTATTTTGTGCAAATCCATCGTTTTGGATCGTTGAAATTCGTTTGGCACCGATGCCACGAGCGAAAATGCGTCAAACAGCCAAATCGAGCCATCGCGTTTTGTGAGCGTTGCACGCATGTAAACTCGGTCGCCGAGTGGCAAAAACTTTTATTTTATGCAAATGCATCGTTTTGCATCGCTGAAACTCGTTTGGCACCGATGCCGCTTGCGAAAATGCGTCAAACAGCCAAATCGAGAAATCGCGTTTTGCGAGCGCTGCACACATGTAAACTCGGTCGCCGAGTGTCAAAAACCTGGATTTTGTGCAACTCCATCGTTTTGCATCGTTAACACTCGTTTGGCACCGATGCCGCGAGTGAAAAAGCGTCAATCAGCCAAATCGAGCTATCGCGTTTTGTGAGCGTTGCACGCATGTAAACTCGGTCTCCGAGTGTCAAAAACCTTTATTATGTGCAAATGCATCGTATTGCATCGTCGAAATTCGTTTGGCACCGATGCCGCAAGCGAAAAAGCGTCAATCAGCCAAATCGAGAAATCGCGTTTTGCGAGCGCTGCACGCATGTAAACTCGGTCGCCGAGTGTCAAAAACCTTGATTTTGTACAACTCCATCGTTTTGCATCGTTAACACTCGTTTGGCACCAATGCCGCGAGCGAAAATGCGTCAAGCAGCCAAATCGAGAAATCGCGTTTTGCGAGTGTTGCACGCATGTAAACTCGGTCTCCGAGTGTCAAAAACCTTTATTTTGTGCAAATGCATTGTTTTGCATCGTTGAAACTCGTTTGGCACCGATGCCGCAAGCGAAAAAGCGTCAATCAGCCAAATCGAAAAATCACGTATTGCGAGCGCTGCACGCATGTAAACTCGGTCTGCGAGTGTCAAAAACCTTTATTTTGTGCAAATGCATCGTTTTGGATCGTTGAAATTCGTTTGGCACCGATGCCACGAGCGAAAATGCGTCAAACAGCCAAATCGAGCCATCGCGGTTTGTGAGCGTTGCACGCATGTAAACTCGGTCGCCGAGTGTCAAAAACTTTTATTTTATGCGAATGCATCGTTTTGCATCGTTGAAACTCGTTTGGCACCGATGCCGCGAGCGAAAATGCGTCAAACAGCAAAATCGAGCCATCGCGTTTTGTGAGCGTTGCACGCATGTAAACTCGGCCGCCGAGTGGCAAAAACTTTTATTTTATGCAAATGCATTGTTTTGCATCGTTGAAACTCGTTTGGCACCGATGCCACGAGCGAAAATGCGTCAAACAGCCAAATCGAGCCATCGCGTTTTGTGAGCGTTGCACGCATGTAAACTCGGTCGCCGAGTGTCAAAAACTTTTATTTTATGCGAATGCATCGTTTTGCATCGTTGAAACTCGTTTGGCACCGATGCCGCGAGCGAAAATGCGTCAAACAGCAAAATCGAGCCATCGCGTTTTGTGAGCGTTGCACGCATGTAAACTCGGCCGCCGAGTGGCAAAAACTTTTATTTTATGCGAATGCATCGTTTTGCATCGTTGAAACTCGTTTGGCACCGATGCCGCGAGCGAAAATGCGTCAAACAGCAAAATCGAGCCATCGCGTTTTGTGAGCGTTGCACGCATGTAAACTCGGCCGCCGAGTGGCAAAAACTTTTATTTTATGCAAATGCATCGTTTTGCATCGCTGAAACTCGTTTGGCACCGATGCCGCGAGCGAAAATGCGTCAAACAGCCAAATCGAGAAATCGCGTTTTGCGAGTGTTGCACGCATGTAAACACGGTCTCCGAGTGTCAAAAACCTTTATTTTGTGCAAATGCATTGTTTTGCATCGTTGAAACTCGTTTGGCACCGATGCCACGAGCGAAAATGCGTCAAACAGCCAAATCGAGCCATCGCGTTTTGTGAGCGTTGCACGCATGTAAACTCGGTCGCCGAGTGTCAAAAACTTTTATTTTATGCGAATGCATCGTTTTGCATCGTTGAAACTCGTTTGGCACCGATGCCGCGAGCGAAAATGCGTCAAACACCAAAATCGAGCCATCGCGTTTTGTGAGCGTTGCACGCATGTAAACTCGGCCGCCGAGTGGCAAAAACTTTTATTTTATGCAAATGCATCGTTTTGCACCGCTGAAACTCGTTTGGCACCGATGCCGCGAGCGAAAATGCGTCAAAAAGCCAAATCGAGAAATCGCGTTTTGCGAGTGTTGCACGCATGTAAACACGGTCTCCGAGTGTCAAAAACCTTTATTTTGTGCAAATCCATCGTTTTGCATCGTTGAAATTCGTTTGGCACCGATGCCGCGAGCGAAAATGCGTCAAACAGCCAAATCGAGCCATCGCGTTTTGTGAGCGTTGCACGCATGTAAACTCGGTCGCCGAGTGTCAAAAACTTTTATTTTATGCAAATGCATCGTTTTGCATCGCTGAAACTCGTTTGGCACCGATGCCGCGAGCGAAAATGCGTCAAACAGCCAAATCGAGCCATCGCGTTTTGTGAGCGTTGCACGCATGTAAACTCGGTCGCCGAGTGTCAAAAACTTTTATTTTATGCAAATGCATCGTTTTGCATCGTTGAAACTCGTTTGGCACGGATGCCGCGAGCGAAAATGCGTCAAACAGCCAAATCGAGAAATCGCGTTTTGCGAGTGTTGCACGCATGTAAACTCGGTCTCCGAGTGTCAAAAATCTTTATTTTGTGCAAATCCATCGTTTTGCATCGTTGAAACTCGTTTGGCACCGATGCCGCGAGTGAAAAAGCGTCAATCAGCCAAATCGAGCTATCGCGTTTTGTGAGCGTTGCACGCATGTAAACTCGGTCTCCGAGTGTCTAAAACCTTTATTTTGTGCAAATGCATCGTTTTGCATCGTTGAAATTCGTTTGGCACCGATGCCGCAAGCGAAAAACCGTCAATCAGCCAAATCGAGAAATCGCGTTTTGCGAGCGCTGCACGCATGTAAACTCGGTCGCCGAGTGTCAAAAACCTGGATTTTGTGCAACTCCATCGTTTTGCATCGTTAACACTCGTTTGGCACCGATGCCGCGAGTGAAAAAGCGTCAATCAGCCAAATCGAGCTATCGCGTTTTGTGAGCGTTGCACGCATGTAAACTCGGTCTCCGAGTGTCAAAAACCTTTATTATGTGCAAATGCATCGTATTGCATCGTCGAAATTCGTTTGGCACCGATGCCGCAAGCGAAAATGCGTCAAGCAGCCAAATCGAGAAATCGCGTTTTGCGAGTGTTGCACGCATGTAAACTCGGTCTCCGAGTGTCAAAAACCTTTATTTTGTGCAAATGCATTGTTTTGCATCGTTGAAACTCGTTTGGCACCGATGCCGCAAGCGAAAAAGCGTCAATCAGCCAAATCGAAAAATCACGTTTTGCGAGCGCTGCACGCATGTAAACTCGGTCTGCGAGTGTCAAAAACCTTTATTTTGTGCAAATGCATCGTTTTGGATCGTTGAAATTCGTTTGGCACCGATGCCACGGGCGAAAATGCGTCAAACAGCCAAATCGAGCCATCGCGTTTTGTGAGCGTTGCACGCATGTAAACTCGGTCGCCGAGTGTCAAAAACTTTTATTTTATGCGAATGCATCGTTTTGCATCGTTGAAACTCGTTTGGCACCGATGCCGCGAGCGAAAATGCGTCAAACAGCAAAATCGAGCCATCGCGTTTTGTGAGCGTTGCACGCATGTAAACTCGGCCGCCGAGTGGCAAAAACTTTTATTTTATGCAAATGCATCGTTTTGCATCGTTGAAACTCGTTTGGCACCGATGCCACGAGCGAAAATGCGTCAAACAGCCAAATCGAGCCATCGCGTTTTGTGAGCGTTGCACGCATGTAAACTCGGTCGCCGAGTGTCAAAAACTTTTATTTTATGCGAATGCATCGTTTTGCATCGTTGAAACTCGTTTGGCACCGATGCCGCGAGCGAAAATGCGTCAAACACCAAAATCGAGCCATCGCGTTTTGTGAGCGTTGCACGCATGTAAACTCGGCCGCCGAGTGGCAAAAACTTTTATTTTATGCAAATGCATCGTTTTGCATCGTTGAAACTCGTTTGGCACCGATGCCACGAGCGAAAATGCGTCAAACAGCCAAATCGAGCCATCGCGTTTTGTGAGCGTTGCACGCATGTAAACTCGGTCGCCGAGTGTCAAAAACTTTTATTTTATGCGAATGCATCGTTTTGCATCGTTGAAACTCGTTTGGCACCGATGCCGCGAGCGAAAATGCGTCAAACACCAAAATCGAGCCATCGCGTTTTGTGAGCGTTGCACGCATGTAAACTCGGCCGCCGAGTGGCAAAAACTTTTATTTTATGCAAATGCATCGTTTTGCACCGCTGAAACTCGTTTGGCACCGATGCCGCGAGCGAAAATGCGTCAAAAAGCCAAATCGAGAAATCGCGTTTTGCGAGTGTTGCACGCATGTAAACACGGTCTCCGAGTGTCAAAAACCTTTATTTTGTGCAAATCCATCGTTTTGCATCGTTGAAATTCGTTTGGCACCGATGCCGCGAGCGAAAATGCGTCAAACAGCCAAATCGAGCCATCGCGTTTTGTGAGCGTTGCACGCATGTAAACTCGGTCGCCGAGTGTCAAAAACTTTTATTTTATGCAAATGCATCGTTTTGCATCGCTGAAACTCGTTTGGCACCGATGCCGCAAGCGAAAATGCGTCAAACAGCCAAATCGAGCCATCGCGTTTTGTGAGCGTTGCACGCATGTAAACTCGGTCGCCGAGTGTCAAAAACTTTTATTTTATGCAAATGCATCGTTTTGCATCGTTGAAATTCGTTTGGCACCGATGCCGCAAGCGAAAAACCGTCAATCAGCCAAATCGAGAAATCGCGTTTTGCGAGCGCTGCACGCATGTAAACTCGGTCGCCGAGTGTCAAAAACCTGGATTTTGTGCAACTCCATCGTTTTGCATCGTTAACACTCGTTTGGCACCGATGCCGCGAGTGAAAAAGCGTCAATCAGCCAAATCGAGCTATCGCGTTTTGTGAGCGTTGCACGCATGTAAACTCGGTCTCCGAGTGTCAAAAACCTTTATTATGTGCAAATGCATCGTATTGCATCGTCGAAATTCGTTTGGCACCGATGCCGCAAGCGAAAAAGCGTCAATCAGCCAAATCGAGAAATCGCGTTTTGCGAGCGCTGCACGCATGTAAACTCGGTCGCCGAGTGTCAAAAACCTTGATTTTGTACAACTCCATCGTTTTGCATCGTTAACACTCGTTTGGCACCAATGCCGCGAGCGAAAATGCGTCAAGCAGCCAAATCGAGAAATCGCGTTTTGCGAGTGTTGCACGCATGTAAACTCGGTCTCCGAGTGTCAAAAACCTTTATTTTGTGCAAATGCATTGTTTTGCATCGTTGAAACTCGTTTGGCACCGATGCCGCAAGCGAAAAAGCGTCAATCAGCCAAATCGAAAAATCACGTTTTGCGAGCGCTGCACGCATGTAAACTCGGTCTGCGAGTGTCAAAAACCTTTATTTTGTGCAAATGCATCGTTTTGGATCGTTGAAATTCGTTTGGCACCGATGCCACGGGCGAAAATGCGTCAAACAGCCAAATCGAGCCATCGCGTTTTGTGAGCGTTGCACGCATGTAAACTCGGTCGCCGAGTGTCAAAAACTTTTATTTTATGCGAATGCATCGTTTTGCATCGTTGAAACTCGTTTGGCACCGATGCCGCGAGCGAAAATGCGTCAAACAGCAAAATCGAGCCATCGCGTTTTGTGAGCGTTGCACGCATGTAAACTCGGCCGCCGAGTGGCAAAAACTTTTATTTTATGCAAATGCATTGTTTTGCATCGTTGAAACTCGTTTGGCACCGATGCCACGAGCGAAAATGCGTCAAACAGCCAAATCGAGCCATCGCGTTTTGTGAGCGTTGCACGCATGTAAACTCGGTCGCCGAGTGTCAAAAACTTTTATTTTATGCGAATGCATCGTTTTGCATCGTTGAAACTCGTTTGGCACCGATGCCACGAGCGAAAATGCGTCAAACAGCCAAATCGAGCCATCGCGTTTTGTGAGCGTTGCACGCATGTAAACTCGGTCGCCGAGTGTCAAAAACTTTTATTTTATGCGAATGCATCGTTTTGCATCGTTGAAACTCGTTTGGCACCGATGCCGCGAGCGAAAATGCGTCAAACACCAAAATCGAGCCATCGCGTTTTGTGAGCGTTGCACGCATGTAAACTCGGCCGCCGAGTGGCAAAAACTTTTATTTTATGCAAATGCATCGTTTTGCATCGTTGAAACTCGTTTGGCACCGATGCCACGAGCGAAAATGCGTCAAACAGCCAAATCGAGCCATCGCGTTTTGTGAGCGTTGCACGCATGTAAACTCGGTCGCCGAGTGTCAAAAACTTTTATTTTATGCGAATGCATCGTTTTGCATCGTTGAAACTCGTTTGGCACCGATGCCGCGAGCGAAAATGCGTCAAACACCAAAATCGAGCCATCGCGTTTTGTGAGCGTTGCACGCATGTAAACTCGGCCGCCGAGTGGCAAAAACTTTTATTTTATGCAAATGCATCGTTTTGCACCGCTGAAACTCGTTTGGCACCGATGCCGCGAGCGAAAATGCGTCAAAAAGCCAAATCGAGAAATCGCGTTTTGCGAGTGTTGCACGCATGTAAACACGGTCTCCGAGTGTCAAAAACCTTTATTTTGTGCAAATCCATCGTTTTGCATCGTTGAAACTCGTTTGGCACGGATGCCGCGAGCGAAAATGCGTCAAACAGCCAAATCGAGAAATCGCGTTTTGCGAGTGTTGCACGCATGTAAACTCGGTCTCCGAGTGTCAAAAATCTTTATTTTGTGCAAATCCATCGTTTTGCATCGTTGAAACTCGTTTGGCACCGATGCCGCGAGTGAAAAAGCGTCAATCAGCCAAATCGAGCTATCGCGTTTTGTGAGCGTTGCACGCATGTAAACTCGGTCTCCGAGTGTCTAAAACCTTTATTTTGTGCAAATGCATCGTTTTGCATCGTTGAAATTCGTTTGGCACCGATGCCGCAAGCGAAAAACCGTCAATCAGCCAAATCGAGAAATCGCGTTTTGCGAGCGCTGCACGCATATAAACTCGGTCGCCGAGTGTCAAAAACCTGGATTTTGTGCAACTCCATCGTTTTGCATCGTTAACACTCGTTTGGCACCGATGCCGCGAGTGAAAAAGCGTCAATCAGCCAAATCGAGCTATCGCGTTTTGTGAGCGTTGCACGCATGTAAACTCGGTCTCCGAGTGTCAAAAACCTTTATTTTGTGCAAATGCATTGTTTTGCATCGTTGAAACTCGTTTGGCACCGATGCCGCAAGCGAAAAAGCGTCAATCAGCCAAATCGAGAAATCGCGTTTTGCGAGCGCTGCACGCATGTAAACTCGGTCTCCGAGTGTCAAAAACCTTTATTTTGTGCAAATCCATCGTTTTGGATCGTTGAAATTCGTTTGGCACCGATGCCACGAGCGAAAATGCGTCAAACAGCCAAATCGAGCCATCGCGTTTTGTGAGCGTTGCACGCATGTAAACTCGGTCGCCGAGTGGCAAAAACTTTTATTTTATGCAAATGCATCGTTTTGCATCGCTGAAACTCGTTTGGCACCGATGCCGCTTGCGAAAATGCGTCAAACAGCCAAATCGAGAAATCGCGTTTTGCGAGCGCTGCACGCATGTAAACTCGGTCGCCGAGTGTCAAAAACCTGGATTTTGTGCAACTCCATCGTTTTGCATCGTTAACACTCGTTTGGCACCGATGCCGCGAGTGAAAAAGCGTCAATCAGCCAAATCGAGCTATCGCGTTTTGTGAGCGTTGCACGCATGTAAACTCGGTCTCCGAGTGTCAAAAACCTTTATTATGTGCAAATGCATCGTATTGCATCGTCGAAATTCGTTTGGCACCGATGCCGCAAGCGAAAAAGCGTCAATCAGCCAAATCGAGAAATCGCGTTTTGCGAGCGCTGCACGCATGTAAACTCGGTCGCCGAGTGTCAAAAACCTTGATTTTGTACAACTCCATCGTTTTGCATCGTTAACACTCGTTTGGCACCAATGCCGCGAGCGAAAATGCGTCAAGCAGCCAAATCGAGAAATCGCGTTTTGCGAGTGTTGCACGCATGTAAACTCGGTCTCCGAGTGTCAAAAACCTTTATTTTGTGCAAATGCATTGTTTTGCATCGTTGAAACTCGTTTGGCACCGATGCCGCAAGCGAAAAAGCGTCAATCAGCCAAATCGAAAAATCACGTATTGCGAGCGCTGCACGCATGTAAACTCGGTCTGCGAGTGTCAAAAACCTTTATTTTGTGCAAATGCATCGTTTTGGATCGTTGAAATTCGTTTGGCACCGATGCCACGAGCGAAAATGCGTCAAACAGCCAAATCGAGCCATCGCGGTTTGTGAGCGTTGCACGCATGTAAACTCGGTCGCCGAGTGTCAAAAACTTTTATTTTATGCGAATGCATCGTTTTGCATCGTTGAAACTCGTTTGGCACCGATGCCGCGAGCGAAAATGCGTCAAACAGCAAAATCGAGCCATCGCGTTTTGTGAGCGTTGCACGCATGTAAACTCGGCCGCCGAGTGGCAAAAACTTTTATTTTATGCAAATGCATCGTTTTGCATCGCTGAAACTCGTTTGGCACCGATGCCGCGAGCGAAAATGCGTCAAACAGCCAAATCGAGAAATCGCGTTTTGCGAGTGTTGCACGCATGTAAACACGGTCTCCGAGTGTCAAAAACCTTTATTTTGTGCAAATGCATTGTTTTGCATCGTTGAAACTCGTTTGGCACCGATGCCACGAGCGAAAATGCGTCAAACAGCCAAATCGAGCCATCGCGTTTTGTGAGCGTTGCACGCATGTAAACTCGGTCGCCGAGTGTCAAAAACTTTTATTTTATGCGAATGCATCGTTTTGCATCGTTGAAACTC
>CAXITY010000229.1:0-16908 GCA_964034905.1 Itoplectis maculator
TTTTTATTTTTTTAATTTTATTTTGAGGTCGAATTCGTAATCAGCGATACCAAAATTATGTTCGATCTATCGAATGATTCTTAACTACCCTTAAGACAATATAGTTTATTTTGTTAGGTGATGTGTTGGGTACGTTTTTATTTTTTATTAACAATACTGTTAACAGTACTGTTTTCGATCTATCGAACGCTTTTTAATCCCTTAAGACACTATAGTTTATTTTTTTATCCGAAGTATTGGTTACATTTGTACTTTTTTCGAATTTTGAGCTCGAATTCTTAATCAGCGATATCAAAAAACTCCGCTTACCAAATTTCACAAAAATAAATTCAGCCGATCTCAAAAATAATTTAAAAAAAAATGTCGCTTAAGGGGTTAAACTTGATGCCTTTCGCATGAAATTAATTCGCTGGCTGCTCTCGATTCGCCGGAATCGAGACGATCTGATGAGAAGCGTCTGAGAAGGCTCTGCTCGTTAATCCTTCATCGCGATACAAGTGTCCGATATAATGGACAAGTTGTCTGGGGTCCGAAGAACGAGGAGCTTTGTTCGCCTCCGATAAACGAACATTAATTAACGATTTTATCGCCAGACGGATATAAGTGAGCAGTCGAGCGAAACCAGGCCACTTTATGACGAACCAATGTATACAGGGCTCTCTGTGTTGGTCTCTGTGTCTGTGAAATACACTGCTTAACGAATGCTACGGATTCCATTGGACCTTCGTGTAATGGTGTAACACATACATAGCTATAGTTGTATGGCTTAGTAATTGGCGATTAGTCGTAACGCCCGCCACGAGAAATCGTTAGGCCCTCCGCGAAAAAGAAATTAATAACCCCCTTCGTGAAATAGCCGACGCAACTTTGTCTGCGCACGCGCGAAACACGCGAAGCGTGCAATAATAATTACACGTTTGCGGCTGAGTCAAACTGACGGAGTTATCAATTTTTTTCTGAGCAATCGCGAATAATTTCTTATTTTCTAATTATTTTCTTGTAATTTATATATTTTATTTTCTTATTTTTCTTATAATTTATATATTTTATTTTTCTTATTTTTCTTATAATTTATATATTTTTTTCTTATTTTTCTTATAATTTATATATATTATTTTTCTAGTTATCAATTTTTTTCTGAGCAATCGCGAATAATTTCTTATTTTCTAATTATTTTTCTTGTAATTTATATATTTTATTTTTCTTATTTTTCTTATAATTTATATATTTTATTTTTCTTATTTTTCTTATAATTTATATATATTATTTTTCTTATTTTTCTTATAATTTATAGAATTTATATATGTGATCTGAGCGAGAGTCGTTTCTACACATTTACACATGGGTTCTACACAAAAAATTCTACACAATTTTTCCTACACACGATAATGTCCTGCACGAGACATTCTACACATAATTAAATTCAATTTGCAATATCCTACACATACTGTTGATCACTAAAAAATCCAACTCAGTATATCCTACACATTGAAATATTCTGTGTAGATTATTCTACACATCTTAGATCAATAGTTCGTGATCCTCACATATAACGAGTACTAAAGAGGGTACTAAAGAGTTATATGTGTAGGATCACGAACCATTGATCTAAGATGTGTAGAATAATCTACACAGAATATTTCAATGTGTAGGATATACTGAGTTGGATTTTTTTGTGATCAACAGTATGTGTAGGATATTGCAAATTGAATTTAATTATGTGTAGAATGTCTCGTGCAGGACATTATCGTGTGTAGGAAAAATAGTGTAGAATTTTTTGTGTAGAATCACCCATGTGTAGAATTAAAAATGTGTAGGATCGATGCTCCCCCACATTATCTCTCTTATAATTTTTAATTATTTATATTATCTTTCTTATAATTTCTAATTATTTTAACCGGTAAAAAAATGTGGAATTGCTTTTTGCAAGTAAATAATAAATCGACGCGGCTCCATTTTTATTTTCTTGACCCTTTAAACCCAAAAAGCAAGATTTTTTTTTTTTTTTTTTTTTTTTTTTTTTTCGTTCGACAAAAATGATTCGTGACACGCGTTTATGGTCAGGCCAGTCAACCTAGCGGCTGGCCAGGTCACCCGGCTCACGGCTGAACGCGCCGCCTCTTTCCCCTCTCTCCGCGCTGGCCAATGTTTTGTAATTTAAATTAATTGAAAAATATGCACTGTGTGTTGTCCGATCGTTCGGCGTTGGATGCGCGAAACCACCGAAACGCCATTGATGTGTAGTGGACCGTCGCACGCCGAAAGGTTTGGGGAAAGGGGGGGAGGGGAGGGACAGGGGGGGGGGGGGGATACGTGCGGCAGATAGTCGAAACGGCCGACGTTCCGCGTTTGCCATCCAATCATTCGCCACCCGGCACGCAATAACTTATTGGTTTTTCACGCGCGCCATTTGATTCATTATCATTCCGTTATTTATATTTGCCAGTCAGCCGACTATGATCACCATCGCCTCCTTTAAATCACGAAAAATTCTCGTCGAGAGAATTTTTTTTTTTACATTAATACAATTTTTTTTTACTCTTCTTTACTTTTATTTTTTATTTTTTAATACAATTTTTAGAGACATAACAATATAATTTTTGTATTTTTTTATTTTACTTTAGTTCTATTTTTTATTTTTTGATACAATTTTTAGAGACATAACAATATAATTTTTGTATTTTTTTACTTTACTTTAGTTCTATTTTTTATTTTTTAATACTATTTTTAGAGACACATTACAATATAATTTTTGTATTTTTTTACTTTAGTTCTATTTTTTATTTTTTAATACTATTTTTAGAGACACATTACAATATAATTTTTGTATTTTTTACTTCACTTTACTTTACTTTTATTTTTTATTTTTTAATACGGTTTTTAGAGAAACGACTATATTTACATTATGGCTGAAGGAAGGTCGATGACCTTCCTTCCTTCTATAACTTCCTTCTGATAACTATATAGGTATCAATATATACAACAATTACCGATAAGAAAAAACAAAGTATCGATAAGTAAAAAAATGTACAATATATTAATAGTTTCGTCCATTGTATAAAAATAAAATAAAATTAAATTTAAAAAATCACTATTTTTTTAAAATAAATAGAATACTATAAAATAAAATGAATAATCAATAACAATATTTAATAATAATAATAATATTTTATTTGATAGTATTTTCCTCATTTTAAATCGAATAAAGTGATTTTTTTATTTCATTTTTTTTCATTTTATAATGAAATAAAATACTGCTATTTACATGAATTAGTGATGATCGAGATTCGAGAATCCGATTCGAGATTTGTCTGAAGAGAAACTCGACTCGAGTGAAACATTGTCTTAAACGCTCGGATTGTTATTTCACTAATCCGTCTGTCGCAGTCGACCCTTTTCCGCTAAAGCAGCGAATTGTTATTATTGCGTCTACACCTTTTTCGCGTCGAAAAAAGGGTCACACTGAGCTTTAAGAAGCTGACTAACCCTTCTCAGACTGCTTCTGTAGTTTCGTCATTGTTTCTGTTCGGAGCCTTCGTACTTTCGTAATTTGTCCGAGGAGTCAAATTTCCTGAAAGACGACCATTGTAAGTCGGTGGAGGCCTCGAGCTTACGTCGATAATGGTCCCCATTCATAGGTCCATGACTGGGACCCTCTTGGCGCGATCCGAGCCAGGGCCTTGAATCGTCCAGAGTTAGGTTTCACGGCTCCCACTCGATCCCCTCCATTTTTATTTTTATTTCTATTTTTAATTCTCTTTCTTCATTGTGTTGAAGTTTGCATCGTTGGAAAGATAAAAAAAAAAAAAAAAAAAAAAAAAAAAAAAAAATGCTAACGATTCAACAGTATCGCTTATATATATATATATATATATTTTTTTTTTTTTTCAAAATTTACTAAAAAAGGGTTGTAACCGGTGTTTTCAGGGGTATAATATGCGACTTAAGAACGATGGTATAGGTTAAAGGTCGATATTTTGAAAAAATTAATTTCGTGACCCCGATTTGGGCGGTTTTCGGCCCGGCGGCCAGATCTACGATTTCTGAAAAACTGTTTGGCCAAAAATTTTTTTTTTTCAAAATCAACTAAAAAAGGGTTGTAACCGGTATTTTCAGGGGTAGAATATGCGACTTGAGAACGATGGTATAGGTTAAAAGTCGATATTTTGAAAAAATAAATTTCGTGACCCCGATTTGGGCGGATTTCGGCCCGGCGGACAGATCTACGATTTCTGACAAACTGTTCGGCCAAAAAATTTTTTTTTTCAAAATCAACTAAAAAAGGGTTGTAACCATTATTTTCAGGGGTAGAATATGCGACTTGAGAACGATGGTATAGGTTAAAAGTCGATATTTTGAAAAAATAAATTTCGTGACCCCGATTTGGGTGGTTTTCGGCCCGGCGGACAGATCTACGATTTCTGACAAACTGTTCGGCCAAAATATTTTTTTTTCAAAATCAACTAAAAAAGGGTTGTAACCGGTATTTTCAGGGGTAGAATATGCGACTTGAGAACGATGGTATAGGTTAAAAGTCGATATTTTGAAAAAATAAATTTCGTGATCCCGATTTGGGCGGTTTTCGGCCCGGCGGCCAGATCTACGATTTCTGACAAACTGTTCGGCCAAAAATATTTTTTTTTCAAAATCAACTAAAAAAGGGTTGTAACCAGTGTTTTCAGGGGTAGAATATGCGACTTGAGAACGATGGTATAGCTTAAAAGTCGATATTTCGAAAAAATAAATTTCGTGACCCCGATTTGGGCGGTTTTCGGCCCGGCGGCCAGATCTACGATTTTTGACAAACTGTTCGGCCAAAATTTTTTTTTTTCAAAATCAACTAAAAAATGGTTGTAACCATTGTTTTCAGGGGTAGAATATGCGACTTAAGAACGATGGTATAGCTTAAAAGTCGATATTTCGAAAAAATAAATTTCGTGACCCCGATTTGGGCGGTTTTCGGCCCGGCGGCCAGATCTACGATTTCTGACAAACTGTTCGACCAATAATTTTTTTTTTTTTTTCAAAATCAACTAAAAAAGGTTTGAAACCATTTTTTTCAGGGGTAGAATATGCGACTTGAGAACGATGGTATAGGTTAAAAGTCGATGCATCAAAACTATTGATAACGAATCCTGTGGCAGCACCCCTTATCACTGCTTATCACCTGAATCGTAACCTATCTAATATAAAACAATTAACCATAGTTGCTTCACCATGTTCCAAAAAAAAAAAATGGAAAGGTGGAAACACTAGGATAGTTCCCCACCCCCACTTCCATCCCCCATAGTACTAAGGGATGAAAGAGGGGGTGGGGGTTGCGATGATAAACGAGGAAGCCAGAAGCGACAGAGAAACTGAAGCTGCCGAAAGTGAGATGGGAAATAGGGGTGGGTCGTATCGGTCGAGCCGAGAGGGTTGCGATGCTGAAGGGGTGGGAAAGGGGGGGGGGAGGGGGGTGGCTTGCTGGTCTACCAGCAACGCTAATGGAAAGTGCTGGGCGATACATACGCACCTTTGGCGCTTACGCAGAACCCTCGAACCTTGTATATAGATACACTACACTATATACATAATATGTATTATATTATACATAGACAGTGGCATCGATCGGTTTATCGATGAGAGGGAAGTGGGAAGGAAAGGGGGGGTGAAGGTGGCTACGTACAAGGGGCAGGTAATTACGTTTAATACCCTCGGTTATGTGTTTGCAAGATACACATTTACCGGGCCTCGATCCAACAGAGGCAACAGCCATCAACCACCCTTCTCACTGCTTCATCCCTTAAAGTGAATGTCGCTCGCTGAGAGCGATAGAGAATATGGGGGTACGAATTTTTTTTTTTTTTTTTTTTCTTTTCTGGTGGGAAACTTGCAATGCTAGTCAGGACCTGGTCAGGACCTGGTTAGGACCGAGTTATACCTTCCCGGGCCTGATCAGGGCCTGGCTTGGACCTAAGCTTCCTTCTCTCTCATTTCATCCCTTATAGTGAATGTAGGGATTTTTATTTGCATTTTTTCCCTGGTGGAAAATTTAGAGTACTAGTCAGGACCTGGTCAGGTCCGAGTCATACCTTCCCGGGCCTGATCAGGACCTGGATTGGGCCTCTACGTCCTTCTCACTCATTTCATCCCTTATAGTGTATAATGTAGGCTTTTTTTTTTTGCATTTCTTCCTTAGTAGAAAAATCACAGTGCTATTTAGGACCTGGTCAGGACCTGGTCATACCATCCCGGGCCTGGCCAGGGCCTGGTCAGTACCTGGTTTGGACCAAATGTAGTGTCGTAAATTTTGGTAAAAATTATCTACAGTGTTTTACTCATAGCTCAGGCCCTGGCCAGGGCCGAGTTGTCCTGGTCCGGGCCTGACCAGTTCCCGGCTTGAACCAAATGTAACGCCCCACATTTTGGAGGAAAGATTCACGGCATTATATTACACTCGACGCTAGTCAGGCCCTGGCCAGGACCAAGTTCTCCTGGTCCGGGCCTGACCAGTTCCCGGCTTAAACCATATACAACGTCAACATTTTTTTTTTATATCACAAATTTCACTTTGTTCGCATTCGCGTGCAGTTTCCTCCCATCGCTTTAATCTATGGTAACGGTCGCTATAGCCGAGGGAAGGAAACGAGCGTGCGGCGGAGGGGAGGGGAGTGGGGGAGGGGGACCGTAGCTGAAGAGAAATGAGAATGAATGTAATAATATATTTAATATTCGTCGGGTCCCTGCCTCCTCCACTCTCGGTATTACAAGCCAACCAATATTCTCGCCCCCGTTACGGGGTCTCCTCTCCGCAGCCTCACTTCTTCCTCGACTAGGTATATACATATATAGGTATATAGGTATAGCTATAGGCATCTCCGCAGCCTCGTGACCCACCGTCTGGCTTCGACCCTTCACCTTCCCTCTCGCCTTTTTCACTCGACGCTTCCTCATCCTTCGACCGTCCTCCCCTCCCCCTCCCCCCCTCCCCCCTCCCCCCTCCACAAGTGCATCGGAACGTTACTCTCGTCGTAAACACTGTTAATATCATTTTTTTTTAACCCGAGCCACGTGTTGTCTGATTCCTTCAAAGTTGACATTTTTAATATAAATGCCGACGATTTAAAAGGCAACGAAAAAAAAAAAAAAAAAAAAAAAAAAAAAAATTGGATGATTTTAAAACGATTCTAGCTATTCTATAGTTATTATAATGATGAGTCGTTATGATAACGTTATATCAATTTTGGAGTTGGCAGAATCATTTTGGAAATCACTATGATTCGTTATCAATAGTTTTGATGCAGGTCAGTTATTGGGTAAAATACAGAAGATGAATAATATTTATTTAATTATTTTGGGGATTGTTTTTCAATAAAGAGTTAGAACTTCCAATTTTATCCAAATTAATTTATATAAATTTATACAAATAAATATAAGAAATATTGAATATTTTAATATACAATATTTATATTTATTTATATATTCATATAAATTAATTACAAATCGTCTCAGAGCGAGGGCCGCTTCTACACATTTTAATTCTACACATGGGTGATTCTACAGAAAAAATTCTACACAATTTTTCCTACACACGATAATGTCCTGCACGAGACATTCTACATATAATTAAATTCAATTTGCAATATCCTACACATACTGTTGTTCACAAAAAAATCCAACTCAGTATATCCTACACATTAAAATATTCTGTGTAGATTATTCTACACATCTTAGATCAATAGTTCGTGATCCTACACATATAACTCTTTAGTAGCCTCTTTAGTACTCGTTATATGTGTAGGATCACGAACTATTGATCTAAGATGTGTAGAATAATCTACACAGAATATTTCAATGTGTAGGATATACTGAGTTGGATTTTTTTGTGATCAACAGTATGTGTAGGATATTGCAAATTAAATTTAATTATGTGTAGAATGTCTCGTGCAGGACATTATCGTGTGTAGGAAAAATCGTGTAGAATTTTTTGTGTAGAATCACCCATGTGTAGAATTAAAATGTGTAGGATCGACGCTCCCCTTTTTTTTTTTTTTTTTTTTTTTGAACGACTCAACGACTCCAAGCCACACGAATGATTATCCGTCGCTGCTGGTGGGTTAAGCCGACCCCCGCAACTGGCGTCACCCAATTTTCGCGCGATATCCGTTCCACCCCCGCGGCGCACTTCCGGTTGCGCCTGCGTCGTGTCCGTTTTCGATACGTAGGAAATTGCAGGGGAAATTCGAAAGTTCTGTCGCGTGGCAGGTCCATACGAATTCCGCGCCCGGATTTACACGTGGATTGCATCGCCCAGCGACGATGGCAAAACGCGTGACGCGTGTCAATTTATCGACTGGATCGGCCGATCTAGCCCCGAGCCAGCGAATCCTGATAATCCCGACCTTAGCATAATGCATGATACAATATTTATCATTTTTTTTTTATTTATTATTGTATTTATTTTATTTTTTTTAATTTATCATTGTATTTATTTTATTTATTTTTTATTTATTATTGTATTTATTTTATTTATTTTTTATTTATCATTGTAAATACAATGATAAATGATGATTATTCAATGGCAAATAAAAAGTAAATAAAATAAATATTTTATTTATTTTTTATTTAAATTTAAAATTTTTAAAATTTATTTAAATTTAAAATTTTGTATTAAAATATTTATTTTATTTACTTTTTATTTGCCACTGAATAATCGATTTTTTTTTAGCATAATGCATGATACAATATTTATCATTTTTTTAAATTTATTATTGTATTTATTTTATTTATTTTTTATTTATTATTTTATTTTTTTTATTGTACTTGTTTTATTTTTTTTATTTATCATTGTAAATACAATAATAAATGATGATTATTCAGTGGCAAATAAAAAGTAAATAAAATAAATATTTTATTTATTCTTTATTTAAATTTAAAATTTATTTAAGTTTATTCAAATTTAAAATGTTGTATTAAAATATTTATTTTATTTACTTTTTATTTGCCACTGAATAATCGATTTTTTATTTTTATTTTTTTTTTTTTTTTTTTTTTTTTTTTTTTTTTTAGTGATCATGTGAGAAGAAAATTCTTAATTTTGGTCCTGAAAAATTGTCTCGAAAAGTAGTATTGAAGCTGCCAACATTTTCTAGATTTAATTTTTATTTCAGTACTATTTTCCGACCGATTATGATTATTATTATAGAGGGATGCACGTTTCGCAAAATCCGATAAGCCGCGATAGGCTATTTGTTAGTGCAAAAATGACTTCCTGGTCGCGTAAACATAGACAGGCAGCTCTGGTGGATCGTATCGTGGCCGATGTTGGCCCCATCCGAATCGAAACAGAAATGGCGTAAATTCAATATCCCGATTCGGAAGTTCCTGTTTGGCTCTCTCGGTGCAAGCGACGCTATAAGCGACTGTATTATCGTCGATATATTGGTCCTAGGAATGTGAACAGCCAATAGGAGGCCACCCATCAAAACAGAATCTTCCTATCTCATAAAATTGGATTTATTTTTTTTAATTGACAAAAATTATAATATTAAATAAATGCACAATAATTAAAAATGATTTTGGATAATAAAAAAATAAAAAAATTGTTAAATTATTAAATATTATTATTATTATTTGTAAAATTTGTAAATTTGTGTTATAATTTGTAAAATTTGTAAATTTGTGTTATAATTGGTAAAATTTGTAAATTTGTGTTATAATTTGTAAAATTTGTAAATTTATGTTATAATTTATAAAATTTGTAAATTTGTGTTATAATTTTTTTTTTAAATGATTGTGGATAATTAAACATCATTTTTAAAGAATGGTACTGATAATCTAATTATGGATAAGGTTATTAAATTATGGAGTATAATTTTTTTAATAATTAAAAAATTATTGTGGATGATGCTTTGATCCTAGGAATTGAATTTATATTTATTATTATTATTATTATTGTTAAAATTTATATTAAAAATTGAATTTATCTGTTTTAATTGATAACACGATTACCATCTATTAAATATTATTATTTTATTATTTATTATTATTATTATTATTATTATTATTATTATTATTATTATTATAAGAATTTATATTTTTAATTGAATTTATCTGTTTTAATTGATAGCACGATTATCATCTATTAATATCATCTATTGAATATTATTATTTTATTATTTTTATTTATTATTATTATTATTATTATTATTAGAATTTATATTTAAAATTGAATTTATCTGATTTAATTGATAACACGATTACCATCAATTAAATCCCACCCAAAATGGTCTCCACTTCTACCATCGAAAACGGCGAAAACCGATGATAAGATTACAGTCGTCTTTGCCGCAAGATTCGCCTTCGGGACCCTCGGCTTCATTATCGAGGTTATTAAGGGGGAAGCGCAACATTAATTCCAAAGGCGTTATCAGCCTTCAGAGAAGATACAACGAGCCGAACATATAACGGAAGCATTCATTAAGGGTTGGCAGGTCCTTATCTCTGAGATAAGGACCCGAAGGTCGAACCCTCCCCCCCCCCCTCCCCTCCCCCTCCCCCCTTTTTCCCTTGTAGCTGCGGTTCGATAACCCTTCCGGTTTTCCAGTTTGGGCCATCGGCTCCAAACATATATAGTACATATACAGGGTGTTCCATTTTTAATCGGGTCCTCCCAAAAATGGACTGAAAAATGGACTTTATCGAAAAAAGTGTCCTACAAAAGTTGTGAGTTTTCATATTTCGAACATTTTGGTCGAAAAAAAAGTCATAGTTACATTGAAAAAAAAACACGTCGGCCGTCGTAACTCCGCCATTTTGAATGTTGGATCATATTTCTATTTTTTTTTAAATGGCCCCTTTCGAACCCTAAAAGTTTCATTATACTCAGAATTTGATCAGGCTAGTTTTTTTCGAGATAAATTAGGTCGAAGATTAAAATGGAACACCCTGTATATTAAAACATTTATATATATAAAAAAAACTGAAAAATGGACTTTATCGAAAAAAGTGTCCTACAAAAGTTGTTAGTTTTCACATTTCGAACATTTTGGTCGAAAAAAAAGTCATAGTACCATTTAAAAAAAAATACGTCGGTGGTCGTAACTCCGCCATTTTGAATGTTGAATCATATATCTATTTTTTTTTAAATGGCTCTCTTCGAACCCTAAAAGTTTCATTATACTCAGAATTTGATCAGGCTAACATTTTTCGAGATAAATCAGGTCGAAGATTAAAATGGAACACCCTGTACATTAAAACATTTATATATATAAAATAAACTGAAAAATGGACTTTATCGAAAAAAGTGTCCTACAAAAGTTGTTAATTTTCACATTTCGAACATTTTGGTCGAAAAAAATGTCACAGTTCCATTAAAAAAAAAACACGTCGGCCATCGTAACTCCGCCATTTTGAATGTTGGATCATATATCTATTTTTTTTTAAATGTCCCCTTTCGAACCCTAAAAGTTTCATTATACTTGAAATTTGATCAGGTCAGTATTTTTCGAGATAAATTAGGTGGATGATTAAAATGGAACACCCTGTATATTAAAACATTTATATATGTAAAAAAAACTGAATAATGGACTTTATCGAAAAAAGTGTCCTACAAAAGTTGTTAGTTTTCACACAACGAACATTTTGGTCGAAAAAAAAGTCATAGTTCCATTGAAAAAAAAACATGTCGGCCGCCGTAACTCCGCCATTTTGAATGTTGGATCATATATCTATTTTTTTTTAAATGGCCCCCTTCGAACCCTAAAAGTTTTATTATACTTGAAATTTGATCAGGTTAGTATTTTTCGAGATAAATCAGGTAGATGATTAAAATGGAACACCCTGTATACTATGGTATATATATATGCCTATGAAATCTCGCATCCCTAATTACTCGGGAATCGTCGTAAATGCCCGAACCCCTCTTCGGCAAACAACACTCGTAAATATAATAACTCCCCCATAAATGTAACAATGATAACTGCCATCTATATGTCCACATTGTAGCAAAATAGCGGAAGGCAAAACGAGGGGCAACTGATCGTACAGAGCGATTCCGCCGTTATTAGTATCGCCGTAAGATCTTCCGTGTCGATAGTAACTCGCCTCTCGTAATTCGTAATCGGTGGACTCAAGTGTAATGCGAAATTTATGCTGCGGCGGCCATGACACCAGAAATTATATTGAAGTCGTTGAAATGCACCAAACATTTTTAAAAACAATTATTCTAACGATTCTAAAATTATTTTCACGATTCCAAAAAGTTATTATGATTCCAAATAATTATAATAACATTTTATACCTTATTCGATTGTTTGGCTTCATTAGAACATTTTTTTTTTTTTTTTTTTTTTTTTTTTTCGTTGCATTCAAACGATGCAAACTTCAACATCATCACCAGAATAGGAATCACGGGCTTCATTTTTTTTTTTTTTTTAATGAAAATCGTTATTCCTCAGAATTGTTGACAATATTAAAAAGTTACTAGATTTTTCGGTTTAAATTTAGCGAAACTATATATAATAATAATAATAATAATAATAATAATAATAATAATAATAATAATAATAATAATATGAAAATAAATATTAAAAAATATATAAATAAATATAAATAAATATAAATAAATATAAATAAAAATCGGGTGCTACGTTCACAGCTGTATTTTACTGGCCAGGGCCTCGCCAGGCCGGCCCAGCTTCATCGTGACAATCTTTTTTTAATTTGCACCTCGCTTAAAAAAAAAAAAAAAAAATCCTGAATCAAACTAATCGACGTGAAACGAGACCCTTCAGCTTCGTCGTCCCTTAATCCTTTCAGCGGTTCGCTCTGCGAGCGTCTTGAACAAACGGAGTCAACGCCGCTTTTACGGAGACGCAGCCTTCGTGTCCTTTGCCCTCAGTCGACGTTCGTTAGAGGCGGATTCATCCCTCCCCCTCCCCCCTTAAATTGAATTCATTATCATACTAAGGCAGATTCTCTGAGCCTCGATCTTGCGGAGCCCTTACCACGTCGTTGGCCCTTTGCGCCTTGGGAAACCCACCCCCACCGATTTTTCGCTCTCTCCCTTCGCACTATAATATCGTCATTGCGGTGTATTCGTCCCAAAGAGATATTTGCATCTTAAAAAAAAAAGGTAAAACGAATTTTCTGTACTCAATTCGAAATCTATAATTTACAGCTGGAAATGTAAATTTTTTTAGCATCTTGACATGATTTTAGCCTCTTAAATTATTAAATATTAGTATTATTATTATTATTTGTAAAATTTGTAAATTTGTGTTATCATTTTTTAAATGATTGCGGATAATTAAAAATCATAAAAAATGGTACTGATAATCTTATTATGAATATTGATATTATATTATGGAGGATAATTTTTTTTAATAATTTAATTATTGTGATGAAAAAATCATCTGCATCACTTTCTTAAAATTCTGACCAAATCAGGCCCTAGTCAGGCCGGACCAGGACAACTCGTCCCTGGCCAGGCCCCGACTAGCGTCGAGTTTAATACAAAAAAATCATCTGCATCACTTTCTCAAAATTCTGACCAAATTAGGCCCTGCCCAGGCCCGGACCAGAAGAACTTGGCCCTGACCAGGCCCTGTCTAGTACACCAGACAACGTAAAAACGTAAAAAAAATTGCTGCATCCATGATAACAAATTACTCGACAATTTGGTAACGTTACAGGTCTATTATCCCTCTTCCATTGTCCTTCTCTCTGTGTGTCAGTCAGTTCGGTTAGCAGAGGTGAAAGGCGGCAGAAGGGAGGTAGATAGAGGGGGACTAATCGCAAAAATCGTCCGTATCACTTTGTCAAAATGTTGACCAAACTAGGCCCTGCCAGGCCCGCACCAGGAGAACTCGGCCCTTGGCCAGGCCCTGGCTAGCGTCGAGTTTAATACCAAAAAATCATCAGCATCACTTTCTTAAAATTCTGACCAAACCAGGCCCTGGCCAGGCCCGGACCAGGAGAACTCGTCCCTGGCCAGGCCCTGTCTAGCACACCCAGACCAACTTAAAACGTAAAAAAAAATTGCCTGCATCCATGATAACAAATTACTCGACAATTTGGTAACGTTACAGGTCTATTATCCTCTTCATTGTCCTTCTCTCTGTGTGTCAGTCAGTTCGGTTAGCAGAGGTGAAAGGCAGCAAAGGGGGGTAGATAGGGGGGACTAATCGCAACCGGAGCAGCATAAGCAACAGGAGCATGATTTCGAAACGTGTGGGCTTTTCGCACAATGCGAGAATGAGAGAGAGAGAGAGAAAGATAGTGGAAACAGAGGACACGAAGCCGATTCGGCATCGAGATATTCAGCTCGTTAGGCTGCGCTTAGCGCGCCGTTAGCTCATTGCTATATAGCTGCGAGCTGCGGCGGCTTGATGATAATTAAATTGCTCCGCGGAGCGAGCAGTGACTAAACAGTCATTATAACGACTAGGTCATAATTGCGAGACTACTCACCGCTTGAAGAGGGGGAGGGGAGGGAGGGGGAGGGGGAGGGGGGAGGGGGGGGGGTAACGAACGGCTCGAGGATTATCGGCACGCGGATGCTGCGAATATAGTGGAGGGGGGAGGGGGGAGGGGAGAGCTACGCCTCCCCCTCCCCCCCTCCCTTAGAGTCGAGCTCCTTTTAACCCCCCTTCCGTTAATTTAGTATTATAATTGATTTGCATATAGATTGAAACGGATTAATGTAAGGAGTGGGTTGCGTTATGGGAGACTCGACTGTAGTGATTTTAGGAAGGAAAGGTAAAGAATTTTTTTTAGAGCGAGGGTCGTTTCTAAACATTTTTATTCTACACATGGGTGATTCTACACGAAAAATTGTGTAGAATTTTTTAGGAAGGAAAGGTAAAGAATTTTTTTAGAGCGAGGGTAATTTCTACACATTTTTATTCTACACATGGGTTCCACACAAAAAATTCTACACAATTTTTCCTACACACGATAATGTCCTGCACGAGACATTCTACACATAATTAAATTCAATTTGCAATATCCTACACATACTGTTGATCACAAAAAATCCAACTCAGTGTATCCTACACATTGAAATATTCTGTGTAGATTATTCTACACATGTTAGATCAATAGTTCGTGATCCTACACATATAACTGAGTACTAAAGAGGGTACTAAAGAGTTATATGTGTAGGATCGCGAACTGTTGATCTAAGATGTGTAGAATAATCTACACGGAATATTTCAATGTGTAGGATATACAGAGTTGGATTTTTTTGTGATCAACAGTATGTGTAGGATATTGCAAATTGAAATTAGCTATGTGTAGAATGTCTCGTGCAGGACATTATCGTGTGTAGGAAAAATTGTGTAGAATTTTTAGGAAGGAAAGGTAAAGAATTTTTTTTTAGAGCGAGGGTCGTTTCTACACATTTTTATTCTACACATGGGTGATTCTACACAAAAAATTCTACACAATTTTTCCTACACACGATAATGTCCTGCACGAGACATTCTACACGTAACTAAATTCAATTTGCAATATCCTACACATACTGTTGATCACAAAAAATCCAACTCAGTATATCCTACACATTGAAATATTCTGTGTAGATTATTCTACACATCTTAGATCAATAGTTCGTGATCCTACACACATAACGAGTACTAAAGAGGGTACTAAAGAGTTATATGTGTAGGATCACGAACTGTTGATCTAAGATGTGTAGAATATCTACACGGAATATTTCAATGTGTAGGGATATACTGAGTTGGATTTTTTTGTGATCGACAGTATGTGTAGGATATTGCAAATTGTAATTAGTTATGTGTAGAATGTCTCGTGCAGGACATTATCGTGTGTAGGAAAAATTGTGTAGAATTTTTTGTGTAGAATCACCCATGTGTAGAATAAAAATGTGTAGGATCAATGCTCCCCCTTTTTTTTTATTAACCGAAAAACATTTCGATTCCTATTCTTTCGACTTGTATCGAGTCCTGATTTTTTTTTTTTTTTTTTTTTTTTTTTTTTTTTTTTTCAATTCCTGACCTACGAGTCAAGCATATTTTCGTTCCACTGAGATGACGACTGATAAGGCTTACAACATTATCGCAGGTGACCCAACAATCCAGAATGTAATTACAACGTACAGAAGGCGTTGTAACAATCAGCCTCGTGTTGTACCCGACGATAAAATTCCGTCAATCCATCTTCGTTACACTTTGGTTTTCCGGCGGCGAGAAACAGCTGCTCCGGCTGATGTGGAACGAGAAAACTTTAAATCTTAACATTTAATTATTTTCTTATCTGCCGACGTCGGCCGAAAAAAAAAAAAAAAAAAAAAAAAAAAAATGGGTTTACACTATATTCGTTATCGGACCTTGATCCTCTTTTTTTACTCTTTCCTTACGTCACTTCCTCTCAGCTTTGGCCCCATCACTTCCTCCTCCACTTCCCCCCCCCCTCCCCCCCCTCCCCCCCGACGATTAGGATCGCGCCTAGCCGATCAGGGGGCTTTCGTGTGCTGTCCCCCTCCTCTCCCCTCCCCTTCTCCTCCCTACCCTATTACAGACTTGTACATAGACACGTTCCGAGGCAGCTGAGAGTGTTGCGGCGACGTGAAAGTTCATTAGACGAGGCCTGACGGACGCGTGCATTAATCAAGATTTTAATTACCAGCCACTGCTCCCGTAACTCTGATACGGGTCTAAAAAAAAAAAAAAAAAAAAAGGAAAAAAATCGGAAAGTAAACGTACAAAATGTACGCATAATATATATATGTATATATACAGGGTGTCTCAGAAGTGATGAAATTTTGGCTGCTTAACCCTGTTCGCTTAACCCTGGAATAGGGTCTAAGTAGCGGGGACTTAATAACTTTTTTCTATGTTAACCCTGTTTGCTTAATCCTGTATATGAAATGGGGTTAAGCAGCCGGAATTTCATAACTGTTGG
>CAXITY010000230.1:0-43020 GCA_964034905.1 Itoplectis maculator
ACCAAACTTTGACACTTCGAAGACTCTTCGAAGGTTCCAATCCGTCAAAAGTCACTCAACGCTGGATTATTGTGTATAAAATCCTGCGCATAAGAGAATTAAAGTTCTGCCACGGGCGGTGGATGCTACATAAGGCATTCGCCACACACATGTCCAACTTTATGAAAGGATTACAAAACTGAAAATCCAAGTAGGGGATAGACTTGGCCTGTTGCGAACTCACGCGTGCCCGATGCTGCAACTTGGCACCCCGAGCGATTCACTCCGGTGTAGAAAGTATAGAATTCTTGGTTAAGCTGATCTGAAACTATTTTCCAGGTCAAAAGCTTTCGGTATACGGATCCCTGCAGCGAAGACCCTGTCACTTGGAGAGACGAGAGGTGCGTCACGAGGTCCTTGAGGATCTAGATTATCGTAGAGCATCGTCCAACGTGAGTGACTACAATCAATTCAACCCTGATTCCGCGCTGTATAAAAAAATATCTAACACGAAAACTGTTTGAAATTAACAATCGTTCTATCGTCCATTCTTTCAGACTTTCTACTATCTGCGGATGCCCAATCGTTATTCCGAGACGATAGTGCGAGCATCATCGATTCAAGAGAGCTGCATATGAGCATCAACGACCGGAGGGACGGAATTTGCGTCGAAGTTCAACAGAAACTGATCGCGAGGATAGTACGACATACGAAACGAGTGAGACGAGACGCAGAGTCACTCGGTCGTCGCGTTCCCGGGTACATTGAGGAAATACGATGCGAGACCAAAAATAATGGAGGAACCGGCGAAATTTGCACTCCGATGCGAATAATCGAGGCTATCGCTTCGAGTGTACGCGGGATAGCTTTGCGATAAACGCGTCGGGGATTTTCGGGCATCGACACGACTTCCGGTGAACTCTGGTGACGTCTATAGGTGAGAATGAATTCGATTTTAATTATAATGGTTAAAGAGTTTTTATTCAGCGGAATGTATTGCCATGAGAGGATTCTTTTGGCCCGTATCTTGATTCGATATCGATGAGAACGTGTTTAGTTTCTTCTCGTCTATAAAATTATGTTTTATTTAAGGATGTTACTCAGCAAGACTGTTCTCAACCTGCTCGAAAGTCAAAATCCAGAGGTAAATACGACCACTTCTCGATGGATTAAAAATCTGAAATAAATCAGGCATATAAAAGGTGCTCAAAAGAATAATTTCGCATAATAATAATTCCAAAATGTTATTAACAAATAGGTGAAAAAAACAATTGTTCAACAAATTAATGGTCAACCTAATTTTTTTTTGCATAACATTTATATGTATATTTTTCTGAACACATATGAATATTTTCAGAATTTTGTCTAGTCTTCGAAATTTGGTTTTTTTGGAATTTTTTTTTCTTTAAAAATGCGTGTTTAATCACGAATTTTGGATATGTGTTTTTTCCAAAACCACCCATGACATCCTGCAAGTTTCGAAAAGATTGATCAAATAGATTCGCGAATACAGTCCAAAGATGAAAACAAAAAACCAAATTTCGAAGACTAGAAAAAATTCTGAAAATATTCATATGTGTTCAGAAAAATATACATATAAATGTTATGCAAAAAAAAATTAGGTTGACCATTAATTTGTTGAACAATTGTTTTTTTCACCTATTTGTTAATAACATTTTGGAATTATTATTATGCGAAATTATTCTTTTGAGCACCTTTTATATGCCTGATTTATTTCAGATTTTTAATCCATCGAGAAGTGGTCGAATTTACCTCTGGATTTTGACTTTTGAGCAGGTTGAGAACAGTCTCGCTGAGTAACATCCTTAAGAGATTTGGCGTAGCATTCAGTATTCGATTCGATACCGACGGGGTTTGGCGTGGACGTTTAACATGCTTTAAATTTTTCTGAGAAAGTGAAAACATATCTTGCTTCCTAAGTAATCCAAAAAAACAAATACTCTTCTAGTCCATGCGTGTTTTTAAAATATCGATGGTTTATGTGTTTGGTTGTCCGGATTAGATACAAAAAAGTCGTATTGTGTTTTTTTTCAGATTGTTGAGAAGTATAAGCGCTTCGCGAGCGCGACGACAAGCGCGAACCCAGCACCAACGACACAAATGACGTGACGTAGGTCGACACGCACGCGAGGCGAGAACGAGCGATTGGGCGAAAACGAAGAAGACCGATGTCGACGAGGAGCAAAGAGCACGCGCGACCGACGAGAGGCTCGTCGCACGAGGTCGAGACCGGAGAATACAAAGCGGAAAAATTATCGGACAAGAACGACGAGCACGTGGGTGAGTCAGGCAACAACGGGCCGCAGGTCGACGCAAGCAATTAAGGGATTTTCTCAGTGTAAAATTTTTTTTAAATCGATTTTTTTTCTTTCATTTTCGGATAGTATACATTGTTGTAAACATTCTCCCCAATTTTTAAATCGAAATTCAAATTATAACGGTCGCTACAGCGTTTCTTCAAGAAAGGGATTGCAGCGTGACAGTGGCGTCTGCAAACTTTAACACGCGTTTTTCTCGGAATGTTGTTTTTCAAAACGGTGTACACTCTCAAATGAAGAGTTATGACGATATCGATTTCAAATTTTGAGAGAATATTTCTAACATCATTCCCTATCGCGCTATGGAAGCTTTTTTTTTCTTATTAAATCTTGCTATTTTTTTACGAAAAACTGTCGAAAAAAGGGCTAAATTCGATCATTTTCGTTCAAACCGCCGCCATTTTGTCACATTTCAAACAAAAAACAAGCTTCCATAGCGCGATAGCGAATTTCCTACAGATTCATAATCTGTTTGAAATTTTTCGTTCAGATCAAAATTGCGGCCGTAATCGTTTACACAATGCAGGACCTTTTTTTTACACGAGCTATTTAAACAATTCATATAATTATTACAAATTAATGAAATGCGCATAAAAAAAATAATTTTGTATTCTTCAAGAATGTACATATTTATTTTTTTAAAACCAGACCAATTAGTGCATTACAACTTAACAAAAAAAATTCGCGAAAATCATTGATTTTTCGGAGGGTCACACTGAGAAGATCCCTTAAGGCGAGTCGACGTCGCCATGAGTGCGTCAGAAATAGCATATAATTTTCGGAACGACAATATACGGAAACTAGTCACATACAAGGAGAAATAAAAGTTTTAGGCCATTCAGAATTTAATCAGGAATGGTGTAAAACTTTCCTTTTTTCCGTAATCGTTAGTCATCGTCCGAATAATTGTTTAGCCGTCCCGACAAACCCTCAATAAGCTAAAAAGACATACACGCCTACATTTATCGTCGTAATTATCCTCTTAAGGGAACACAATGCAGTCCTTAAAAATAAACGCCGTTGAAACAAACGCCACAGACGATGCTGACGGACGACATTGGCATTGCGTATTCAACGACCAGGCAACGAATACGATACAGGTGATTAAAATACATGATTTGTATCGGAAAATAAATTACCCAGACAAACGGAGCTCAAAGAAGCCGGAGTACGTTCGATGCGTAAAAAGTGAAGTGGAGTTAGCCATGAAGTATTCTAAGTCTCGACTGACGTGGAGAAAGCCTAAACCGCCAACGATTCGGCGTTTGGTGGTAGGGAACGGCAGGCAAGATTATTTAGCTGTCGAGCCCTTGCACGTGCTGAGTAAGTAACAAAAGCAAACTTAATTTTATAATAATCATTTATAATAACACAATTATAATTGATTACTGGGTTGCCATAAAAAATAGAAACACTGGAAGAAGCCACGAAGAAAATGGAGGAAACGACAAATTCATTGGGCCGTGGAAAACGTGCCCGACGTGCCGGACCAAAAATAGTAGACACCCCGCCGTGTGTCGAAGGTCTAACTGTACCCACTCCAAAAACTCGTTTACTTGAGGAGAAATTAAAAACTCGACAAACCTCTCAACATTCAAAGAAAACAGTAAGTATCATTTTATGATTCTTTTAATTTCATCTTCTACATTGTTATTAAGTTTTCAAAATTTTCCGTATGTTACAGAATAAACGTTTGACGGCAGCACGTGCACGAGCGAACAGGAAGAATTTCGAGTCAATTGCCAACGCTATAAGAAACCCGACCACGCTGCCCACGCCAAAAACGACGACGATGTCGGCGACGTCGAAAACGACGACGCCGGCGAGTCCGACACCGACGATGAAGTCGGCGAGTCCGAAACCGACGATGAAGTCGGCGACGCTGAAAACGACGGTGACGTCGGCGACGCCGAAAACGACGATGACGTCGGCGACGCCGAAAACGATTATGACGTCGGCGACGCCGAAAACGACTATGACGTCGGCGACACTGAAAACGACGATAACGTCGGCGATACCACAACCGAGGACGACGTCGGTGACGTCGAAAACGACGATGACGTCGGCGACGCCGAAAACGACGATGACGTCGGCGACGCCGAAAACGACGATAACGTCGGCGATACCACAACCGAGGACGACGTCGGTGACGTCGAAAACGACGATGACGTCGGCGACGCCGAAAACGAGGATGACGTCGGCGACGCCGAAAACGATTATGACGTCGGCGACGCCGAAAACGACTATGACGTCGGCGACACCGAAAACGACGATAACGTCGGCGACACCGAAAACGACGATAACGTCGGCGATACCACAACCGAGGACGACGTCGGTGACGTCGAAAACGACGATGACGTCGGCGACGCCGAAAACAACGATGACGTCGGCGACGCCGAAAACGACTATAACGTCGGTGACGCCGAAAACGACTGTGACGTCGGCGACACCGAAAACGACGATAACGTTGGCGATACCAAAACCGAGGACGACGTCGGTGACGTCGAAAACGACGATGACGTCGGCGACGTCGAAAACGATGACAACACATACGCTGCCTGCGGGAAATTATCAGGGCGAAGAATCGGCGAGGAAACCGTTGGCACCACTCACACGGCATAATGTCATTGGAAAAATAATCGATACACCAAAAATCGCTCAAGTCGAAGCCGCCAAGGTAATTAAGATTTAAATAAAAAGTATTCATATTTATGTTGGGAAGTGTTTGTAGTTCGAGAAAAAAAATGATTTTCTTCGTGGCTGTTTCAGAAAAGCGTTCCCGATCATGATTGCGGACAACGTCGGTTCCAAGGACGCCAAGGATCTTCACGAACGATCGAAAATTGTGAAGAAGTGAAAATAGTACTACACAGAATTGTTGTTGTGAAATTAATTTACGGCGTCATTTTTGATAGATAAATTCAATTTAAAATGTTGTATTTAGCATCTGAAAAACAAGTCAACGAACAAGAGAGCGTCGAAACAATCGTCGAAGGGGAAGGAAGATGACGCGTCGGATTTATCTTTGGCCGAGAAGAAACGTCTCGAATATGTCATTTCACAGAGCAGTAATATCTATAATCGGAAACTGAACCGCGTATTCAAAAAGATTAAAAGCGACTTGTGCATTGTTGTTGCAAACGAAATAAAAAAAAATATCGGAGCTGAAGCGACGAGACAAAATAACGATGAGAAATTGAATGAAGAAGGGAACGATTACGGCAAATTACCGGATCCAGATGACGATGGCAAGGTAAAAAAACGTTACTTTACAAAAACGAAATATGATTGAAATTGATATATTATCGATGTATGATTGAATTTTTATGAATACGATTGAAATTTAATTTATAAATGCTTTGATATTGGAATAGATCGAATATGATGGAAGGAAGTTCAACCGTCACTATCTGAAATGCGCCATCGAGGCCAAAGATCGAAGAAAACGCATGAACAACGTTATGCGAGCGCTGTGGTCGACAGAAGAATTGTTGGAGACGTATCTCGCAAAACCTAAGGGTAAAGAAAATTATCATATCATGACGGACGCTGAAATCGACACAGTTATAGGTGAGCACATAACCGATAATATATAATAAAACTACATTCCATTAAATTGTAAAATTATAAAATGTTTAAATTTACGCAGAAATCGTAAAAAAAATCGACGCGAAACACGATTATGCGGTACCTGACGTTACCAATATTCGCAAGAGTCATCGCTTCTGGATATCGGAAGCACTCAAAGATTGGCGAGCCAGAAAGGATCCGAAGAAGGAAGAACGCTATATGAAGCGAAAGGGAGCCGAGCGTCTGGCTCGCCGAGAAAAGACACGTAGCAATCCAAAACCGAGAAAAAAGCGTCGTCTAATCGATTGCTATTCGGGTGCCGAAGAAAGTAGTGAAGCCGACGAAGATGACGGCGGGATCGACGACAGCAAAAGTCACGACGGCGGAATTGGCGGCAGAGACGGCGGCAGCCGAGTCGACGGCGGCGACGGCCGAGACGGCGGAATTGACGGCAGAGACGACGGCAGCGATGGCCGAGACGGCAGAAGTGACGGCAGAGACAGTAGCAGCCGAGTCGACGGCAGCGAAGGCCGAGACGGCGAGATTGAAGACGGCGACGGCGGGATTGACAGCGACGGCGGAGTAAACGGCGACGGCGGGATTGACGATAGATTCACCGAGAAAATCATAAAAATGTTGGACGAAGTCCAGGAAATATTGTTCGAAAGCGAGATTTCTAACAAGAAAATGTGCGATCTGAAAGGAACGGGACTGAACTTTGTGCGCCTCGCCGAAAAGTATGATGTATCCGAAAAAAAGATGAGAGCGATCTTTACTAAGGATCTCGTCATCGAAACTGACGGTATAAAAAAACTTTTTTTTTAAACAATGAACCACAGGTTAATATTTTACAATGTAACAAATAATTGTATGTATCGAATTTATTTCAGACAAGCTATGTAGAAGTGTAGAGCTCGCGTATGAGGCCCAGACGTTGATCGATGTATTGTCAGTGATCAATGGTTCATCAGATGTTTGTAACGGAGGAACAAATGAAGTCAACGTCGACAAATTGCTTGAGAATTGCGTACGTCGAGGGTTGCACGCTTCCATCATGCGGTACCTCGTCGAGAAGTACATGGAGCCGACAATCAGTGGTGACGAATCCCGGAACATATATCGGTGAGTAAATAGGAATTATTTGACAAAAAGTTCATAATGTATAATGAGCTTTTCCAATAAACAAACGTAATTTTCGTGGTCTTTTAACGGTTACATGATATATTCGCAGTCTAAGAGAGGGTCGGATAGCAACGCTGGTTAGTCATGCTGTAATGTCAATGGTCGAAGCAGCAACGCCGTTGAACAAAATGTCCATGAAGACTATCATTTCCAAGTGCTCGAATATTGTTCCGCCCGGTAAGAAGATAATTTGTAATTCTAAACGATTTGTATCTTAGTACATCACGAAACTAGTGCGATGAAACTTTTTCGCGACGAGTGTAAGATTGCAGCACGAGCCGAAGGCGAGTCTTGTAATCACACGAGATCGGACAAAGTTTCTCGCACGAGCATCGCATACCATTTTTTGTAACACATGCATGAAAAGTGCTACTTCTCGTGCCTGCCGCGCGTGGCGTAAGTGGCGCTTCACTGCCATCGGTGCGATTTTACTTCTCGCACGCGCGCGCCATAACTCTCGGTAGCACTTCTAATGCATTTGTTACGAAAAGTATTATGCGACACAGAGCGAGAGAGCGATCATCATACAACGGTTGTGAAGTTGATCGCACTCACTGCACTCGTACCACAGGCTCGTGCTACTGTGATACTCGTGGGGCTCGTGCGACCAACTTCCGAACCTGCGTATAATGATTGCTTTCTCGCCCTTGTATCGCAAAGAACTATTATTCCACTAGTGCGTGAAGTAGGCATTTTACGCATCTCGTATAAAATATACTTCTCTTTTGTTATAGTTGACACGAAGACATGGGAAGCTGCGATCAAAACACACGTAACCATCGACGAGAAGGACACGGACGACATATTCTTCGATTCTTCGAAAAATCCCACGGTCCAATCCATATATTCAATCATCGTAAAAATAAGTAAAACGTTTCTTATCATCGCGTAATGCCGTCGACGATACGGATAACCTTCACAGCGATGTCAAGCGTTCATTACGTTTAAATACACACTTTTTCTTAATTTATCTTATAACATGTTTATTATTAAACGTTTAGTGAATGTGGCCTATACGTTATAAAAGTCAATGTTTTAACTTTCTATAAAATCCTTAAAAAACATTTCAGGAAATAAATATCATGCGATCACTAATTTCACCGGTACTCGTTATTGGTTACATGTGCTTTTTACGATTTTCGGTATGAAATTTATTGCCAAAACTGTATTTTAAGGATTTTATGTTAAGTTAAAACCTAGAGTTATAACGTGTTGGCCACGTTTTCTGCACGTTTAATAATAAAAAAATTATAAGATAAATTAAAAAATGTGTATTTAACAGTAACGAATGCTTGACATCTCTGAACCTTCGCTATTGTCAAAAATATTAAAACCAGACAAGCTAATATATAAAAAGAATTATTAATAAGTTATGCATGTACCAAAGATAAATAAAAATCGATAAGTTCGTTTTTCTCTGTTTTTGCAACACTATTTTTACTCCCACCTCCCTGTTTATATCAGCAAGAAAAAATAAACAACGACGGCGGTGGGAACACGGTGGGAACACGGTGGGAAACACGATAGAAAACACGGTGGGAACACAGTGGGAACACGGTGGGAACACAGTGGGAACACGGTGGGAAACACGATGAAAACGCGATGGAAAACACAGTGGGAACACGGTTGGAATACGGTTGGAACACGGTGGGAAACAGGGTGGGAATACGGTGGGAACACGGTTGTTTTCAAAACAGAACCTTCCGCCAGTTGACGGTGGGTTCACGGTGAAAGTCACGAATCCGACGGTGGGTCAGACGGCAAAAACCCACCGGTGGGAACAACGGTGGTTTCGCGGTGGTACAGATCCGCTAGGGATGGTACGTAGACGTAACATACCTTTTGCAACATTCTCGTGATGTCACGACGATACATCACAGCAACATTGCCTGCTTGTGACAAAAGTTTAGTTTCCATTGTTACTTACATGTTGCGTTGCTGTTTCACAACATTTTTTATGCAACTGCAATGAAACTATGTTACATCACCGTAACATTACCTGCATATAACAAATGCAACATCACAAGTTACTCCTACGTTACATAACCTCTACATATCACAAGGGTAACATTGTTACAATCACATGTAACTTCCAGGTTACATTGCTGTTCAGGAACGTGTTTACTGGGTATCGTGTCTCTTGAAAAGGCGTAAATCGTCATTAAGTTCTACTTTCTTATTATAGTTAAATCATTTAATAATAAAGTGTAAAGAAGGGTTATCGTTAAAAAAAAAAGATATAAGAAATTAATAAAACCGCCCTAGCAGATCGACCAACCACGAAAAATCCAACCAGGTCGGTTTAGAACACGAAAACAATCAGTATTTTGAAGAAAACAACCACCGACAAACCGTGTTCTCAACTAAATCTAAGTTGGTCGGTGGTTGGTTTCGATGAAATACTAGTTGATCCCGTGTCCTAAAACGACCCGGTGGGGATCATAGTCGGTATACGGTTGGACCGAACTGTTAGGGCGTGAACGCAGTTGTAATTTGGTGATTACGATTGTTTTATGATAAATAAATTAAATCGAGAGATACATCAGCCACAGTGACAGGTGAACATTCAGAGACGAAAACAGACCAAAAAACAGCGAATGCAGTGATAAGATCCAGTGAAAATAGGCAAATAACAAATAATTCAATATAAAATATACATTATTCATTTATATTACCGATGTGTGTCAATCGAAATGAGGTCAAAACACGGTGTCTCCGGTAAAAGAGTCTTGAAGCGTCTCGTGACGGTCGGTAAAGTAGGGTTTGTCTACACTGGAACCTCTTATAGCGCACACCCTCATAGCGTACATTGGGAAACGTATCAACGCTGTGATTGGATGATTTCGCGAGAGAGAGAGTGAGAGGCACGAACGTTTCGCGTGCCTGATTGGCTCTTCACTTAGCGTACATGTCCCCGCATTTCGAACGCTATGAGAGGTTCCACGGTACTTGGACTTGTCTCGAGACTAGAGATGTGGAATTACCGTAAAATCCTGGAGCGGTAAATTTACCAAAAAATTACCGTATTTTTACCGTAAAATGACGTCATTTTTTTCGCGCAATCAGGTGTTGTGGAATTACCGTCACAAATTTTTTCGATAAACATACCGTAAAAATATGGTAAATCCAACTATTTAGATGTGGAATTACTGGTCACTTTTCTTTTTGGTAAATTTACGGTCACAAAAAAGTATGACCGGTCATTTACAACTAGATAGGTGTACAGCTCGCAATTTTTTTTTTTTTTATGTATTATTATGAAATGCTGTATTCAAAGATAATTAATTATTCATTTATTGTTTGCACGTTTATCGAATACGTATCTTATTGTTCAATCACAAATTTATGGAAAGATAATTGTATATAAAGTTTTTTTTATTAGGCGACACGCGCGCCACAGCTCTGACCAGACCACTGAGAACTGACTCTTTTACCAGAGTAAGTTAAAGTCAACGCGATTGCGGCTCTATTTTTTTTAGAATAGTTAATTAATTTAATAATTAAGTGTAAAAAACGTTGTCGTTTTGCAAAAAACATTTAGGAAATTAAGAAAACCGTGAATGCAGTTTTTATGTGGTAATTACGTGGTGACTTAGAATACGTAAATAAAATGGAGAGATACATCTGCAGTGACAGGTGAACATTTAGAGACGAAAAGAGACAAAAAAACAGCGAAAAAAGTAATAAGTGCCAGTGGAAATTAGCAAATAACAAATGATTTAATGGAAAATATACACGATATACGCGAGTGAGGGAGCGAGTGAGGGAACGAGTGAGGGAGCGAGTGAGGGAGCGAGTGAGGGAGCGAGTGAGGGAGCGAGTGAGGGAGCGAGTGAGGGAGCGAGTGAGGGAGCGAGTGAGGGAGCGAGTGAGGGAGCGAGTGAGGGAGCGAGTGAGGGAGCGAGTGAGGGAGCGAGTGAGGGAGCGAGTGAGGGAGCGAGTGAGGGAGCGAGTGAGGGAGCGAGTGAGGGAGCGAGTGAGGGAGCGAGTGAGGGAGCGAGTGAGGGAGCGAGTGAGGGAGCGAGTGAGGGAGCGAGTGAGGGAGCGAGTGAGGGAGCGAGTGAGGGAGCGAGTGAGGGAGCGAGTGAGGGAGCGAGTGAGGGAGCGAGTGAGGGAGCGAGTGAGGGAGCGAGTGAGGGAGCGAGTGAGGGAGCGAGTGAGGGAGCGAGTGAGGGAGCGAGTGAGGGAGCGAGTGAGGGAGCGAGTGAGGGAGCGAGTGAGGGAGCGAGTGAGGGAGCGAGTGAGGGAGCGAGTGAGGGAGCGAGTGAGGGAGCGAGTGAGGGAGCGAGTGAGGGAGCGAGTGAGGGAGCGAGTGAGGGAGCGAGTGAGGGAGCGAACGAGGGAGCGAACGAGGGAGCGAGTGAGGGAGCGAATGAGATCGCGAGCGGAGAGTCAATGAAGTCGCGAGCGTAGCGAGCGACTGAGTTGGCTTTGCCGCTCGCGATCGAATGAGCGACCGAGAGAGCGACCGAGCGAGCGACCGAGAGAGCGACCGAGCGAGCGACCGAGAGAGCGACCGAGCGAGCGACCGAGAGAGCGACCGAGCGAGCGACCGAGAGAGCGACCGAGCGAGCGACCGAGAGAGCGACCGAGCGAGCGACCGAGAGAGCGACCGAGCGAGCGACCGAGAGAGCGACCGAGCGAGCGACCGAGAGAGCGACCGAGCGAGCGACCGAGAGAGCGACCGAGCGAGCGACCGAGAGAGCGACCGAGAGAGCGACCGAGCGAGCGACCGAGAGAGCGATCGAGAGAGCGACCGAGCGAGCGACCGAGCGAGCGACCGAGCGAGCGACCGAGCGAGCGACCGAGCGAGCGACCGAGAGAGCGACCGAGAGAGCGACCGAGCGAGCGACCGAGAGAGCGACCGAGCGAGCGACCGAGCGAGCGACCGAGCGAGCGACCGAGCGAGCGACCGAGAGAGCGACCGAGCGAGCGACCGAGAGAGCGACCGAGCGAGCGACCGAGAGAGCGACCGAGCGAGCGACCGAGAGAGCGACCGAGAGAGCGACCGAGAGAGTGACGGAGAGAGCGACCGAGAGAGCGACCGAGAGAGCGACCGAGCGAGCGACCGAGAGAGCGACCGAGCGAGCGACCGAGAGAGCGACCGAGCGAGCGACCGAGAGAGCGACCGAGCGAGCGACCGAGAGAGCGACCGAGCGAGCGACCGAGAGAGCGACCGAGCGAGCGACCGAGAGAGCGACCGAGAGAGCGACCGATATTTCATCACGACGAAAATGACAACGACAAGGATTCACGTTATACAACAAGGGTGCGAGGCAAGGGCACTGCTTCGATATTCATCAACGATTTACCATTTAAACAACGTCGTCGTCCTCAGAATATATGTTTACAGAATATTTCACTGGCTAGGCTAACGATTAATTCTGCTACTATTCTATTAAAAAACTGTCGGTTTTCATGAGGTCAAATTTCAAAAAGATAGCAAATCAGTCCAAAAATGTTTCTTCGAAACAAAAATTGGTACGCCAAGTATCTAAAAGTGGGCATCCCATCAAACCAAAAATTCGTGGGAATTTCAATCCCATCAAACCAAAAATTCATGGCTATTTTAATCTCATCAAACCAAAAACTCGTGGCAATTTTTAATCCCATCAAACCAAAAATTCGTGGCAATTTCATCCCATCAAACCAAAAATTCATGGCAATTTCAAAAATAAAATCAAATCAAATGTAGCCAAGCAAAATCCCTGTAGTCTGGCTTGCAAAGTCTGTACTTCCTAGCAACCACGATAACTTTCATTTTTACCTAATTTTTATAGTCACTTTGAAAGTCGTCGTGATTGTTAGGGCTGGCATGCAAAAAACTTGGCGTCCCAGCGACTTGCTCCCGTACATAGTCCATTAGTCCATAGTCGTAGTGAGCCATGCTATGTGAATATAACAGAAGCGTGAGCGAAGTGAGCGCGTTGTTGCTAGTCCTCTCTTAAAAAGTACATGACACATCGAAAGTCGAATTATCGAAACTTGAAGCCGTTATAAGGGCCAATCACGAGCGCTTCTCTGCCAACCAAGCGTTCTGGTTGGTCGGCAGCGACTTCGATATAAAGTCGATTTCGGAATGTCATGGCCACTAAAACATCACGTATCGCGCGCATTTTAAATAGTTGTATTGGCCTCAAGAAAAAATAAAAAATGAAAAGCAAGAAGTGCGAGCGAAGCGAGCATATTGTCTGTCCCGCGTTATGTCTGTCCCGCACTTATTTCAATGGACTATGTACGGGAGCAAGTCGCTGGGACGCCAAGTTTTTTGCATGCCAGCCCTACTAATCACGACGACTTTCAAAGTGACTATAAAAATTAGGTAAAAATGAAAGTTATCGTGGTTGCTAGGAAGTACAGACTTTGCAAGCCAGACTACAGGGATTTTGCTTGGCTACATTTGATTTGATTTTATTTTTGAATTTGCCATGAATTTTTGGTTTGATGGGATGAAATTGCCACGAATTTTTGGTTTGTGGAGCTTACCGAGCGGAAGCTTGACGAAGCACTTCATCCGGATCGATGAGAATGTCCTGCGCCAGATTTTTCAAACACTGCCTCAATTCACAATCTTCTTTAAAATGTTCGTCGACAGGATGGTTGTGTGCCCCTTCGGCCTCCGGAGGCCCGTTTTCCGGAACGAACACCGTCGCCTTGCACTGCGTTTCGGTCGTACGCATTGCGCATCGATAGAACCGGTAGGGGGTATTCCGGTATCGGGAGTCGAGGTGGAAGGGATGAATCCCATAAAAAAAAAAGTGCGATCCCGGCCGCTGGCCGGGAAGTTCCTCCATACCTAATTAAGGAGGGATAACACAGTAGGAGGCTAATCTTCACTGGTTGTTTAGGATTTTTTTTGGGTGGGAAGTAATTATTAATATTTCATAAAATTTTGCCCTCTTGTTATTCATATTTCGAAAAACTTTTGTGAATTTTTTCAAATAATTTCACAGAAAAATAACAGCGTTCCGCACTGAAGTCTGCTGAAGATCATAAGTAGAATTCTCTCACTGCTGGCAGGATAGTCATTGCAATTTTGATCCGAAATCATTAGGGTTTCGTATCCCAGATTAAACAGCGATATCTCGATGTTTCGATTTTTCGTCGACGAGAACAACGACGACGACGAGGACGACGACGAGGATGACAACGAGGACGGCGACGGCGACGACGACGAGTACGGCGACGACAACGAGGACGGCGACGACGATGAGGACGGCGACGACGACGGGGACGACGACGACGGGAACGACGACGACGGCGAGGACGGCGACGGCGACGACGACGAGGACATCGACGACGAGGACATCGACGACGACGACGATGACGAGGACATCGACGACGAGGACATCGACGACGACGAGGACATCGACGACGACGAGGACATCGACGACGACGAGGACATCGACGACGACGAGGACATCGACGACGACGAGGACATCGACGACGACGAGGACATCGACGACGACGAGGACATCGACGACGACGAGGACATCGACGACGACGAGGACATCGACGACGACGAGGACATCGACGACGACGACGACGACGACGAGGACATCGACGACGACGACGACGACGACGAGGACATCGACGACGACGACGACGACGACGAGGACATCGACGACGACGACGACGACGACGAGGACATCGACGACGACGACGACGACGACGAGGACATCGACGACGAAGACAAACGCGGACGAGAACAACGACGACGACGAGGACATCGACGACGAAGACAAACGCGGACGAGAACAACGACGACGACGACGACGACGACGACGACGACGACGACGACGACGACGACGACGAGGACATCGACGACGAGGACATCGACGACGACGACGAGGACATCGACGACGAGGACATCGTCGACGAGGACATCGACGACGAGGACATCGACGACGAGAACATCGACGACGAGGACATCGACGACGAGAACATCGACGACGAGGACATCGACGACGAGGACATCGACGACGAAGACAAACGCCGACAAGAACAACGACGTCGACCACAACGACGACGACGACGAGGACATCGACGACGACGAGGACATCGACGACGAGGACATCGACATCGACGACGAGGACATCGACATCGACGTCGACGAGGACATCGACGACGACGAGGACATCGACGACGAAGACAAACGCCGACGAAGACAAACGCCGACGAGGACATCGACGACGAGAACATCGACGACGACGAGGACATCGAAGACGACGAGGACATCGACGACGACGATGACATCGACGACGACGAGGACATCGACGACGACGAGGACATCGACGACGACGAGGACATCGACGACGACGACAACGACGACGACGACGACGAGGACATCGACGACGAAGACAAACGCTGACGAGGACATCGACGACGAAGACAAACGCTGACGAGGACATCGACGACGAAGACATCGACGACGAAGACATCGACGACGAAGGCAAACGCCGACGACGACGTGTACGGCGACGACGGTGGCGGCGACGACGACTACGGTGACGGCGACGACGACGACGGTGGCGTCTATGACAAAGACGACGGTGGCATCGATGACAACGATGACGGTGGCGACGACGTCCTCCTGTTTCTCTTCCCGTGAAGAGAATGCAGCAAGGCGGAACGCGATATCTCGATTTTTGCAGAATTTTAAAGTTGACCCTCAAAAACCGCGAATTAAATAGGCACAATTTTGTGTGTTCTCGATTTTTTTACTTTTCGGGCAAATAACTGGTATTTTTGGAATCAGCGGGAAATTTCCCATCGGATAGGGGCTTAAAACTTCGTTAAATCTAACTTTTTTTTTTCGTTATTTGCGGTTTTTGAGGGTTAACTTTAAAATTCTGCGAAAAATCGGAAAATCGAGATATCGCGTTCAGCCAAGCGGCGTTCTCTTCGTTAAAGGGTAATAAATAAATAAATAAATTATAAAATACACTGTGGAAAAAACCTTTCTCAGCTCGTGTGATTGCAGAACTCGCCTTCGGCTCGTGCTGCAATGTCACACTCGCGAGAAATATTTTTTCCGCGCCCTTATCGTAATTAAATTTTTTTCACTTACCGTTCTCGCGCTCTCCGTCCTCGCGCTCTGTTTCGTCCTTGCGCTCTCCTTGTCGTCGCGCTCTCCTCGTCCTCGCGCTCTCCGTCCTCACGCTCTCGTCCTCGCGCTCTCGTCTTCTCGTCGTCGTCCTCGCGATCTCGTCTTCTCGTCGTCCTATCGCTCTTTTCGCACTCACTCGCAGTCTTATTTCCGCGCACGTCTAAATGTCACGGCACGAATAACTGTCACCTCGAAAATTTGCCAGCTCCATGAAGTTGGTCGACAAACTTTGACTTTTCTTTTTTTTAATTCGCTTCGCTTTGAAAATAATTCGAAGGCTGCATTGATGGGTCGTTAATTTTCGATAATTTTCTGCATTGGACTGATGAATAAAATTTGACAGCGAAATATAAAATTTTACGCAATCTTCATTTTTCCAAAAACTGTTACGCTTCTTACGCGAATCATGTCGTCCAGCGCGGCATTTTTGCAGCAAGGAATAATCGTGAAAATTCTGCCAAACTCAAAAATAGCGTGAGTTTCGGCGGAAACTTGTGAATGCGGGGATACGGTCTATAAAATAAATGTCTCGTATCAAACTGTCGTCCAGCAGTGGCATTTTTATTCAAATGACGGTTTAATTCACACTGCAGCAGGGAATTAGCGTGAAAAATCTGCCGAACTAAAAAAAAACGTGAGTTTCAGCGGAAACTTGTGGGATCATTAAAATGCACGACGCGGCAGTGAATGATCGATGAAAATTCACAACTCTTTAAATTTAAGAAAATACTCGAACTGGCACACTTGCCCGAATTAAAGTTTTTCGGTGTCGAGTTTTTGGTGTCGAAATTCTTGCGTGACGAGTTTTTAATACCGACTTTTCGGCGTTTTTGGAGTTTTTTTTTCGTCGCGTCGAGTCTATGGTGTCGACTTTTCGGCGTGTCGAGATTTTGGTGTCGACTTTTCGGTGCTTTTAGATTTTTTTTGTCGTGTCGAGTCTATGGAGTCGACACTTCGGCGTGTCGAGATTTTGGTGTCGACTTTTCGGTGCTTTTAGATTTTTTTTTGTCGTGTCGAGTCTATGGAGTCGACACTTCAGCGTGTCGAATTGTTTAGTGTCGACTTTTCAGCGTGTCGAGTTTTTAGTTCTGAAATTTGTTAAAATAGTGTAGAGTTTTTGCAACTGCGTGGTGTAGAGTTTTCGGTGTCGAGTTTTATAGTGTAAAGCTGCCCGCGTGTAAAGTCGTTCAGTGTAGACTTTTCGTGTAGACCTATTCTCGTGTTGACTTGCGAGGTGTACAGTCGGACCCCACCCGATTGAACAATAAGATACGTATTCGATAAACGTGCAAACAATAAATGAATAATTAATTATTCATTTTACGGTAATATCAGATTTTACGGTAATTCCACATCTGTAGTCTCGAGACAAGTCCAAGTAATAAATTATAAATTTGTTATTTGTTATTTTATATTGAATTTGTTATTTGCTTATTTTCATTGGATCTTATCACTGCATTCGCTGTTTTTTGGTCTGTTCACCTGTCACTGTGGCTGATGTATCTCTCGATTTAATTTATTTATCATAAAACAATCGTAATCACCAAATTACCACTGCGTTCGCGGTTTTATTAATTTCTTATATCTTTTTTTTTAACGATAACCCTTCTTTACACTTTATTATTAAATGATTTAACTATAATAAGAAAGTAGAACTTAATGACGGTTTACGCCTTTTCAAGAGACACGATAGCGTCTCGAGACAAGTTCATTTACCTACCTTACCGACCGAGACGAGACGCTCTAAGACTCTTTTACTGGAGACACCGTGTTTTTTTACCTCATTCCCTAGCAATCACGACGACTTTCAAAGTGACTATAAAAATAACGCTCAACAGAAGTTGTTTTTTGCACAGAAGTAACTTTCGGAAATTGTAAAAATGACCCTCGAAATGACGAAACAAAAAAAATGTGATAGTTACATTTTCGTTGCTAGAACCAATATCTTACCGTCAAAACAACGTTGCCGTCAAAAGGGTCATCATGACGGTAAGTTATTGGTTCTGCTGACCAAAAAGCAACTGTAAGATTTTTGGGTTTGGTTATTTCGACGGTCATTTTGATTATTTCGAAAGTTTATTCTGTTCAAAAAACAACTTCTATTGAGCGTTATTTCTATGGTCACTTTGACAGTTTTTTTAGGTAAAAATGAAAGTTATCGTGATTGCTAGGGTTTCCATTGACGCACAGAGATTTGAAATAACGGTAATTTTTATAATAGTTCAGAAGACCAAGAAATAACCGTTATTTGACGGTTTTGTGACGTCATTTTTTTGCCTATTCGGTCGAAGTAAAAATGACGGTCATTTCGACAAGCGTCATATGACGGTCCAAACGGTTTTGTGACGGTCAAATGACCGACACAAAACTGATCTTCGTCGATTAATCGACGTTCGGTGTTGTTTTTTATGAAACATCGACTGAAAAAAATCGAATATCAATCGTCGGTATTTTATCATCACTACTATACCGACCGATAACTCAACATCCTAGGGCCTTGGGTCCTCGTTGTAATTCATTCATTCGTTGTATTCGTTGGTCATTTCTTGTGGCCTCGTTGCCTGCGTTTTGAACGCGATAAATTTATACTGCACATTTTCTATTGACCATTTTATGGGTCATTTTTTATTGATTCGAATGACTTTTTATTTTTGGAAAATTACCTCTTTTATCCACGTTTTTTTTCTACAAACTTTGTGTTGCGAAAATAAGGTCACGAAAATTGCTCGTAAATTTGACCGGTTACAAATTTTTGTTGGTAAATTCACCATAAAAAATGGTAAACTGCGTCTATATAGTTGTGAAATAACCGGTAACGAATTTTTTGGTAAAATTACAGCAACGTTGTTTCGTAAATTCACCGTATCTTGACGAGAATTCTTAATCACTAAGAGCTATATGACTTTATTACCGATGTCGTAATTTTAACACCGGTCACATACTGTTTTTTAATCGTAAATTACCGGCCTTGTATACCGCTCACCTCTCTAGTGCGAACCGCATCGTGCGCAGCGCGAAACGGTACCGTGCGGAGCGCGAAGTGCGATGTCCGGATGGCATCGTGCAGAGCGCAAAGCGCGATGTCCGGATGGCATCGTGCAGAGCGCAAAGCGCGACGTCCGGATGGCATCGTGCAGAGCGCAAAGCGCGACGTCCGGACGGCACGGTGCGGAGCGCGACGTCCGAACGCTACCGTGTAGAGCGCGAAGCGCGACTTTCGAACGGCATCGTGCGGAGCGCGAAGCGCGACGTCCGACCGGCGCTGTGCGGAGCGCGAAGCGCGACGTCCAAACGACCCCCTGCGGAGCGCGGAGCGCGACGACCGCGTGAGTGCCTTAAAATGACACCAGGGAAAAATGTCCCGAAGGGACATGACGCAGGGTCATTTTCGGGGGGATTGGGGGGCGAAGCCCTCCAACAACAACCCGACGCCCTGCAGGGGCGACCGGGTTGCTTGTTTACGATTGGATAATCGTTCAACATTACCAGATCAGTCCGTCCATCTCTTGAATAGTTAAGTATTTGCAGATGAACGTCGCCATAATCGAAGATTATGCGATACAAAGCTCGGAGGTTCAATTTCGCCGAAATCAAAGAAATCCTAATTCTCCGCTTCGATTTATTCTTCTTGAGAATTCGCTTGCGTCCCTCGGCGCCATTCTTCATTGCCTGCCCGAACGACATGGTTCTGTACGAGCCTGCGAGTATCCTCGTCGTAGACGTTAAGCCAATTGGATTTCAAACGCGGGCAACATACTGCAGCTATTGCAGCTCCCACGCCATCATTCTCGATGTTGAAAAATGTCGAAAATCGCTTTTCAAGTGAGGCAATGATTGCGGTCACTGCTGATATCCAGGGCACCCTTAAACTGCTGCCGGAACCACGTAGCGCGTCTAGTTTTCGGCGAAGCGAAATTAGTGCATGAAGCAAATATCCGTAGTAGAATGAATTTTCGCCTCGCAGGATGTCGATGGTCATAGCTAATGGCTTCATGCACGTAATGTATTCTTCCAAGTACTCGAAATGGCAGGTATCAAGGATATCTCGAATTCGAATCCTTTGACTTGCTTCAGGTATCGACTCTTTTACGTCAACTATTTTTCGTAAAGCGTCATACATCGAGTTCCATCGCGTTGCTATAGGTCGTGGTAAGGCCGATCCGAGCTGCTCTCTCAGTATTTCGTTAGATTTTGGCGAACGATGCGCATTCCACAACAATGTACAACGACGAAGTGCGTCTGTATGCAGATCATAAAGCGGCTGCGATTCTTTGATGGCCTTCAGTGTACCCAGTAAACACTGTATTATAACAGCAACGTAACGGCTATGTAACTCAATGTAACAAGTAATCTCACGTGTAACTTACATGTAAGTTACACGTAATTTACAATTTCCCACTCAGCAATGTTACCATGTTATATAACATGTGTTACGTAACTGTTACAATTGAGTTACGTTGCCCGTATATTTCGTAGTGTAACAGATATGTAACATGTCACATTCAAATGTTATATAACGTGTGTTACATAACCGTTACGGTCTTTCAATGTTGGTAGTGTGTTGCAGGATATTACTGCAAGGTAACAGCAATATAATCAAAAAAATTGTCTGTAACTTACATGTGACTTACATGTAATTTATTATTTCCCACTCAGCAATGTTATCGTGTTATGTAACGTGTGTTACGTAAGCGTTACAATTTAGTTATATTGTAGTATTATGTAAAATAAATTATACAGCTGCGTTACTGATTCATTATATTGTCGAACTGTAGTCATATTGACAATACGTTGAATTTTTTGCGGGCTGAAAGCCCGGAAAAGAACTTCAAGGGTTGCTAAATCGCTACCCTTGAGAATAAAAAAATAAGCCGCTACTATTAAAAGTAGAACAAGCTATTGGCAAATGATGCCAACCGGTTGATACCTCCGAAGAGTACCACTCCAGTTTGTTTATGAAGCTGCGCCGTCGCGCTGTCTTATACACGTTGAAGACACGAATCGCTTGCGAGAAACGTTTGAGTCGTAGGCCATCTAGCGGACATCACATCGTTATACACATGTTACGTAACAATAACTTATTTTTGTTACATGACTGTAACGGAACTACGATTTCATGTTCTTAATGCTACTTAACCAGTGTGACATGTATGTTACGTACATGTTACATATTTTTGCAATGTTCTTGTAACGTTACCACGTTATATAATTGAAACATGACCGAATCATCGCCACAGTTACATTACAATTGTTACGTACGTGTTGCAGTACAGATACTCACTTTGGTTACCTAACTGCAAGGGAACTACGGTATATAACAATTACGTAACGTGCATGTTCACTACGTTACATAACCACTGTGATATGCATGTTACGTAAACGTTACATATTTTTGCAACGTTCTAGCAATGTTACCACATTACGTAACTGTAACATGAACGAACTATCGCTGAAGTTACATTGCAGTCGTTACATACATGTTGTATTACAGTTACACACCATCGTTACCTAACAGTAACGAAAATACGACATATAACAGTTACATAACGTGCATGTTCACGATGTTATATAACCACTGTAATATACATGTTATATAGCTGTTATATACTCTTGCAACAATCTTGTAATGTTGCCACGTTACATCACTACAACATTGCAATCCTGTGAAGAAAGTGACAAATTTCGGTAGTTAATTCAAGTTATTAAAGACTAATCATTAAGTCCGCTCAATGAAAAATTTTAAACTGACTCAAGACTGTATTTCGAAGGTGAAAATACAGCGAGAAAACGGTAAATCGAAGTCCTTTTAGTTTCGAACGTCAGAGGAAGGCAAACGAAAAAGCATAAAATTCGTCTTACTTTTTTTCGCTCGACCACATCTCGGAGAAGAAATTGGGAGGAACACCGATTTATATTCCATTAACGTGAATCCTTAGCTTTAATATGCACCTAGAAAGAATTCAATCGGAGGAATTTCCAAAGAGATATGAATTTTTTGAAGGAACGTCTTTTTAACGCAATATTTCGTTAAAATATGACAAAATTCGGTCGATAAACCAAGTTATTAAAAATGAATCATTAATTCCGCTCAATGAAAAATTTAAAGCTGACTCAAGACTGTATTTCGAAGGTGAAAATACAGCGCGAAAACGATAAATCGAAGTCCTTTTAGTTTCGAACGTCAGAGTCAGGCAAACGAAAAAGCATAAAATTCGTCTCAGTTTTTTTCGCTCGACCACATCTCGGAGACGAAATTGTGAGGAACACCGATTTATATTTCATTAACGTGAATCCTTAGCTTTAATATGCACCTAGAAAGAATTCAATCGGTGGAATTTCCAAAGAGATATGAATTTTTTGAAGGAAGGTTTTTTTAACGCAATATTTCGTTAAAATATGACAAAATTCGGTCGATGAACCAGGTTATTAAAAATGAATCATTAATTCCGCTCAATAAAAAATGTTAAACTGACTCAAGACTGTATTTCGAAGGTGAAAATAGAGCGAGAAAACGGTAAATCGAAGTCCTTTTAGTTTCGAACGTCAGAGGAAGGCAAACGAAAAAGCATAAAATTCGTCTTACTTTTTTTCGCTCGACCACATCTCGGAGACGAAATTGGGAGGAACACCGATTTATATTCCATTAACGTGAATCCTTAGCTTTAATATGCACCTGGAAAGAATTCAATCGGAGGAATTTCCAAAGAGATATGAATTTTTTGAAGGAACGTCTTTTTAACGCAATATTTCGTTAAAATATGACAAAATTCGGTCGATAAACCAAGTTATTAAAAATGAATCACTAATTCCGCTTAATGAAAAATTTTAAACTGACTCAAGACTGTATTTCGAAGGTGAAAATACAGCGCGAAAACGATAAATCGAAGTCCTTTTAGTTTCGAACGTCAGAGCCAGGCAAACGAAAAAGCATAAAATTCGTCTCCCTTTTTTTCGCTCGACCACATCTCGGAGACGAAATTGTGAGGAACACCGATTTATATTTCATTAACGTGAATCCTTAGCTTTAATATGCACCTAAAAAGAATTCAATCGGAAGAATTTCCAAAGAGATATAAATTTTTTGAAGGAAGGTTTTTTTAACGCAATATTTCGTTAAAATATGACAAAATTCGGTCATTAAACCAAGTTATTATAAATTAATCATTAATTCGGCTCAATAAAAAATGTTAAACTGACTCAAGACTGTATTTCGAAGGTGAAAATACAGCGAGAAAACGGTAAATCGAAGTCCTTTTAGTTTCCAACGTCAGAGTCGGGCAAACGAAAAAGCATAAAATTCGTCTCACTTTTTTTCGCTCGACCACATCTCGGAGACGAAATTGGGAGGAACACCGATTTATATTCCATTAACGTGAATCCTTAGCTTTAATATGCACCCAGAAAGAATTCAATCAGAGGAATTTTCAAAGAGATATGAATTTTTTGAAGGAACGTCTTTTTAAAGCAATATTTCGTTAAAATATGACAAAATTCGGTCGATGAACCAGGTTATTAAAAATTAATCATTAATTCCGCTCAATAAAAAATTTTAAACTGTCTCAAGACTGTATTTCGAAGGTGAAAATACAGCGAGAAAACGATAAATAGAAGTCCTTTTAGTTTCGAACGTCAGAGTCAGGCAAACGAAAAAGCATAAAATTGGTCTCACTTTTTTTCGCTCGACCACATCTCGGAGACGAAATTGTGAGGAACACCGATTTATATTTCATTAACGTGAATCCTTAGCTTTAATATGCACCTAAAAAGAATTCAATCGGGAGAATTTCCAAAGAGATATAAATTTTTTGAAGGAATGTTTTTTTAACGCAATATTTCGTTAAAATATGACAAAATTCGGTCATTAAACCAAGTTATTATAAATTAATCATTAATTCGGCTCAATAAAAAATGTTAAACTGACTCAAGACTGTATTTCGAAGGTGAAAATACAGCGAGAAAACGGTAAATCGAAGTCCTTTTAGTTTCCAACGTCAGAGTCGGGCAAACGAAAAAGCATAAAATTCGTCTCACTTTTTTTCGCTCGACCACATCTCGGAGACGAAATTGGGAGGAACACCGATTTATATTCCATTAACGTGAATCCTTAGCTTTAATATGCACCTAGAAAGAATTCAATCGGAGGAATTTCCAAAGAGATATGAATTTTTTGAAGGAAGGTTTTTTTAACGCAATATTTCGTTAAAATATGACAAAATTCGGTCATTAAACCAAGTTATTAACAAGCAACCCGGTCGCCCCTGCGGGGCGCCGGGTTGTTGTTGGAGGGCTTCGCCCCCAAACCCCCATTGGGGGGCTCCGCCCCCCAAACCCCCCGAAAATGACCCTGCGGCAAAAATGTCCCTTCGGGACATTTTTCCCTGGTGTCATTTTAAGGCACTCACGCGGTCGTCGCGCTCCGCGCTCCGCAGGGGGTCGTTTGGACGTCGCGCTTCGCGCTCCGCACAGCGCCGGTCGGACGTCGCGCTCCGCACGATGCCGTTCGAAAGTCGCGCTTCGCGCTCTACACGGTGGCGTTCGGACGTCGCGCTTCGCGCTCCGCACCGTGCCGTCCGGACGTCGCGCTTTGCCCTCTGCACGATGCCATCCGGATGTCGCACTTCGCGCTCCGTACGGTACCGTTCGAAGGTCGCGTTTCGCGCTGTGCACGATGCGGTTCGGACTAGAGACGTGAGCGGTATACATGACCAGTAATTTTACGATTAAAAAACGGTATGTGACCGGTGTTAAATTCACGACATCGGTAATAAAGTCATATAGTCTCTTAGTGATTGAGAATTCTCGTCAAGAACGGTGAATTTACGAAACAACGTTGCTGTAATTTTACCAAAAAATTCGTTACCGGTTATTTCACAACTATATAGACGCAGTTTTCCATTTTTTATGGTGAATTCACCAATAAAAATTTGTAACCGGTCAAACTTACGAGCATTTTTCGTGACCGTATTTTCACAACACAAAGATTGTAGAAAAAAAGATGTGGATAAAAGACGGTAAAGGTACGGTAGTTTCATTGTTATTTTACCAAAAATAAAAATACCGGTATTTTCATATCTATATAATTCTGTGATGTTCAATGTCGGTTATTTAAAAAAAATAAAAAGTCATTCGAATCAATAGAAAATGACCCATAAAATGGTCAATAGAAAATGTGGAGTATAAATTTATCGCGTTCAAAACGCAGGCAGCGAGGCCACAAGAAATTACCAATTACAACGAGAACCCAAGGCCCTAGGATGTTGAGTTATCGGTCGGTATAGTAGTGATGATAAAATACCGACGGTTGATATTCGATTTTTTTTAGTCGATGTTTCATAAAAAAAACAACACTGAACGTCGATTAATCGACGAAGATCGGAAACATGTGGACAAAGATTTATGGTCGGTAAAGCAGGTATTTTTGTCAAAAACGCTATCCGGTGTTTTTCTAATGCACTTTCGTCGGCACCGTCGCGGGTATTTCGGCTACGTCGCCATGTTGTTTACAATCGCGTAAATAGAAGGAAGTTGAAGAACAGCCTAAAAAAAAGGAGTCTCACAAATCGGTTCAGAAATACCTGCTTTACCAACCATAAACGTTTGTCCACATGTTTTCATCCGTCTCTGTCGACTGGAATTTTATTTGATCAAGAGACGCGGTAGCGTCTCGACGCCAAGTATAAAAAAGAAAAATGTGACGCGTGAGTCGAGGCGCTAGCGCTACTCTATTTAACTCTACGTCAAGGCTTTTTCCGTTGATTTCAAAAGTAACTCGCGGTATCTCAGCGAGTACTTATCTCACGATAATGTTTTCAGGTTCCATATTTTTTATTTATTTTTCTCTTTCCAACGAGTTAGTTTCTCTCGAAAACTAAGGATCTCCAAATGTTTTAATTACGTTATTCGTAACCGCCAAACGATTCCGCATCGAATGAGCCCTATTAGAGTCGATTTAAATTTTTAAAAAATGTTTGGCTAACTTTGGGACTTTTTTAGTTTTTTAATTATTGTAATTAAACAATTTATTTCCAAACGATGAAATTGATCTACCAATCATCACCAAACGACCACCAATCGACTAGTATTTTTTATTTATTTTTTTACCGACCGTAAACCTTTGTCCACATGTTTTCATCCGGCTCTGTCGACTGGAATTTCATTGTATTAGTTTCTCTCGAAAACTAAGGATCTCCAAATGTTTTAATTGCGTTATTCGTAACCGCCAAACGATTCCGCATTGAATGAGCCCTATTAGAGTCGATTTAAATAAAAAAAAATGTTTGGCTAACTTTGGGACTTTATTAGTTTTTTAATTATTGTAATTAAACAATTGATCTCAAAACGATGAAATTGATTTACCAGTCATCACCAAACGACCACCAATCGACCAGTATTTTTTTTTAATTTTTTTCCTTAAAGTTGTACGGTCAACTTTATAGAGCTTTGGAAACGGTCACGTACCGTATTTTTACGGTAAAAATACCGTAACATTACCGGTCACATTTACTGCTTACATCTCTAATATTAACCTGATCAAGAGACGCGGCAGCGTCTCGAGATATGTACATTTACCTACTTTACCATCCGAAGACGAGACGCTCCAAGACTAGAGATGTGGAATTACTGCAAAATCCTGAAGCGGTAAACTTACCAAAAAATTACCGTATTTTTACCGTAAAATGACGTCATTTTTTTTTCGCGCAATCAGGTGTTGTGGAATTACCGTCACAAATTTTTTCGATAAACATACCGTAAAAATATGGTAAATCCAACTATTTAGATGTTGAATTACTGGTCACATTTCTTTTTGGTAAATTTACGGTCACAAAAAAGTGTGACTGGTCATTTACAACTAGATAGGTGTACAGCTCGCATTTTTTTTTTTTTTTTTCATGTATTATTATGAAATGCTGTATTCAAAGATAATTAATTATTCATTTATTGTTTGCACGTTTATCGAATACGTATCTTATTGTTCGATCACAAATTTATGGAAAGATAATTGTATATAAAGTTTTTTTATTAGGCGACACGCGCGCCACAGCTGTGAAATTTCAAATCATACGACCATATGATTTTGTGACCGATGTGGTCATTTTGGAAACGGTCACGTACCGTATTTTTACGGTAAAAATACCGTAACATTACCGGTCACATTTACTGCTTACATCTCTAATATTAACCTGATCAAGAGACGCGGCAGCGTCTCGAGATATGTACATTTACCTACTTTACCGACCGAAGACGAGACGCTCCAAGACTAGAGATGTGGAATTACCGCAAAATCCGGAAGCGGTAAACTTACCAAAAAATTACCGTATTTTTACCGTAAAATGACGTCATTTTTTTTTTCGCGCAATCAGGTGTTGTGGAATTACCGTCACAAATTTTTTCGATAAACATACCGTAAAAATATGGTAAATCCAACTATTTAGATGTGGAATTACTGGTCACTTTACTTTTTGGTAAATTTACGGTCACAAAAAAGTATGACCGGTCATTTACAACTAGATAGGTGTACAGCTAGTTTTTTTTTTATTTTTTATTTTTTATTTTTTATTTTTTTCATGTATTATTATGAAATGCTGTATTCAAAGATAATTCATTATTCATTTATTGTTTGCACGTTTATCGAATACGTATCTTATTGTTCAATCACAAATTTATGGAAAGATAATTGTATATAAAGTTTTTTTATTAGGCGACACGCGCGCCACAGCTCTGACCAGACCACTGAGAACTGACTCTTTTACCAGAGTAAGTTAAAGTCAACGCGATTGCGGCTCTATTTTTTTTTATCATAGTTAATTAATTTAATAATTAAGTGTAAAAAACGTTGTCGTTCTACAAAAAACATTTAGGAAATTAAGAAAACCGTGAATGCAGTTGTTATGTGGTAATTACGTGGTGATTTAGAATACGTAAATAAAATCGAGAGATACATCTGCAGTGACAGGTGAACATTTAGAGACGAAAAGAGACAAAAAAACAGCGAAAAAAAGTAATAAGTGCCAGTGGAAATTAGCAAATAACAAATGATTTAATGAAAAATATACACGTCAAGCGTATAGTTCCGATAATAATGTACTTGTCAACATGTTTTACGAATATTGTGTTTAGGTTATGTTCACTCATATTTCAGTTTGGTGTATTAAATATAAATTATCTTCACAATTAAAGTGTACTAGTGCAATTAATAAATATACTAATGAAGAAATCATTGTGGAATCAATTATTTCGACCTTCTAACTTCTAAGATGTGCAGCGGGTAATGATTTATCAGGAAAAAACATTTTTAGTTGACGTAAGTGTCAAATTAAAAAAAATTAATTAATGAAAATGTATTAATGCAGGTAATTACCACTCTAAAATGATGTTATGGCAAATATAAGAGAAGAAACATCTGAATTGAGATAAAATGAGTACGCTGCAAGTTATAGCCAAAGGAAAGTACGCAGTGGGAAAATATTCACTTGTACGCATATGCGTAATTAAAAATGTAATTTTTTAATTTTGGTGATAGGTATTCACCCCTTAAAAAAAGTGTAAGGGAAAAACTAAAAAAAAGTGTATGAGAATTAAGGTATTTTAGAATTTTGTAGCAAGTTTCAGCCAAATTCTTGGGTTGACAGCGGAGATTGGGCTCCGGACACAATTTGAGACCCAAAAACCCAAATTTTCTTGAAATAAACTCCTGTATAAAATTATTGGAAAATTACCATACTTCATGGGCATACTTTCCAGTGCTAGACTAAGAAATATTCTAAATTTCAACTTGTTCGGTCTGTTCAGTCCAGAGCTACTGAGTGATACGGACGTCCGGGTAACACAAAATCTGGTCCGCAGTAAAAAATATCTTTAGTAATGCAATTTCCTTATTGTTTTATGTCAAGAATATGTATTTTACTATGTTTAAGATATCTGAACTAAAAAAAGTTAATACATTTGAAATATATCAATTTTCGTCCTTTAAAACCTAATTTAGACCCAGGAAAGCGATTTCAATAGGCACTCTTGGTGCGTTTTTTTAAAACGTGAGTGCCTAAAAATGTATTCTATAAAAGAAACGAACCGAGTGATAGGCAACAAATAAAACGAGTGCTTAATTTTGTTTGTTTTTCTTTTCTTCGCACATGTATTGCAATCGATACAGTATTTTTGGTCTTTTATTACGGCCCTTATAATTCGACCTGCAACTCTCGCGTTGAAACCGATGATTCACAAACTGCGAAGAAGCGGCCGTCCCCGAAAAGTTTGGATGTAGCGGAACCACTATTAAAAAATCTGATAGATTGTGGTAAGTGATTGAATATGAAAAACGTGTGTGTGTCTGGCCATGAATGGTCATGTAGCTACAGTTATTAGATAACGTTTTTAGTGAATTAAATTTTAAAAATCGAGAAAATCGAAATTCGGTCGATTTTTTATGTAGTAAATAAGCAGTTGCTAATCTCAATTCAACTTCGAATCGGGTATTCATTGGCTCTGAAATCTTACATTTGATCGCTGCCTAATTTATGGAACGGAGCCTGGAAAACGTTTGTAAAGAATTCCCATCGCTCCATAATGCGTGCTCGATTCCGATTATCTTTTGTTCCGATAGTTTTGTTTTTCAAGCTCCAACGTCACCTCGAAAGTTATCGACCCTGTCGAAGATACTGCTAACCGCTGACTAATCCAGGAAGTTCGGAATGCTCTTAGACGCATACGCATCTTCGATAAGAATATCAACAGTCTACAATATTTCGCAAACTCGCGCAAAAAACTGACATAAACTCAGTAAAAGAATAAAAGAAACAGAAGATTTCACTTTTTTCATTGATTTTTGAATAGCTGTAATTTGGTGAAAAGTGGTCGGTTACTAAAAAAACGAAATGCGTTTTGAAGTCTTAAATGTCTAGTTTGAAAATCTGACCGGTAATTTTGTCCTAAAGCAACATGGTCGGCATGAATCTAATAGCGCAAAAAATTTTTTTTCAAAATTTTTATCTTTTTCAAAACCGTCCACGGGCTCAAACATTTTTTTATGGCTCTATCAATACTGGGTTCACTTAGCCTGATTTTTTAGCTTCAAAAAAGTGGGTGTCTAACCTCTGTACGACCATTCGTCGCTGAGATATTGGCATTTAAAGAAAAAAGGAGCTTTTTTCGTAGATCATCAATATCTGATGAACTAATAATCGCACAGCAAACTAAAGGTGGGTTTCGTAAACTGGAAGGAATGCTCTAAAAGAACCAGCTGGTACTTTGCATATTTTTGTTTCAACCTTAATATTGATTTAAAAAATAACGAAAAAATGATCTTTTTCCTCGTTTTAGAAAATCTTCGTCTATTTGGCAGATATTGCGAAAATGAGTCATGTTTCTAGGTTCTTTTTCAGTTCAATAAATGCTCACAGACCTCCCATAATTGAAAATTGATCGGCTGAACCGTTCTTTTTTCCCGAAGCGTCAAAGTTTTATCAGAAATTAAAGGAACACTTTTTGTTCCTTAAACGCCAATTCACTCACTCGTATTTATGGGAAATCTTGTTGCATCCCATCGTTTCGTTCGTTAACATTAAACGGAATTGTAGTAGATAAAAATTATGATGTGTCCTCGTTTTTCCTCTATTGCACGTACAAATTATTTAGCATTACATTTGAAGAATGTGGGAATCACATAATGGAAACATTGTCCGGGTGTTTTATCAATTTATTTTTTGGTATCGATGTAGAGTGACTGTACAGTGGAATACTTATTCCGTTATAGCGATTTTACGTAGATATTTATTTCCACGTTCAATGTCAATCAATGCATCACGCATCAAATCGCTACGTCATCACGCTCCGGTCTTAGGAGGGCAGCGTGCCCGGATTTTGGACCCGTCGCGTGATAATCGCGCAACGTGATTGGTCGAGAAGATTTAATTATCAAACAATGAATTCCACATTAAAATCAAGTGATTTTATTCCAGAATCACCTTTCTATAATCTGCCCGCATGTGTGGTAGCCGTGGTGTAGCCGAGGTCATCGAATAACTCGATTATCTGGCGCTTCTTGTCTTGTTTGTTAAATAACTTTTCAGCTATTGAACTGCCGGTTGAGCTGCGTTTTTCACTCGATGCGCAAGCTCGTAGGCTTCACTTTTAATGCACTGTATTGTCTCAGGTTTACCTACGTTTAGCAGATGCAGCTCGATTAATTGTTGTTTCCTTGACGTCGCCGTGAAATGAGCACCAGTGGTTTGTTATTAGCCGTGTGTGCGAGCGAGAGGATGATACCGCGTGGCCTGGGCCAAGTAGTTAACGCGCGCGCGTACTTTTACGTCCGCGAGGCCCGATAGCTGGCGCCACTCGCAGGTCTCGCGTCGCATTCTCTTGCTGCGACAGTCGATAAAGCAGGTCGCGCTCGCGGAAAAATACGAGGCCCTGTTAGAAATTTATTTTCTAGTCGACTCGCATTTATTGCAGGGCGACCATGTAACATCCCGCCGTTACAGTACCTGTGGACGAAATCTTTGTTACTTATTGAGGTCTTTACGATGGATTAGTGCACAGATGCGCTGCGTGCACAATAACCCTATGCACAAATGCGTTGTGCACAAAAACCCTGTGCACAATTGCGCTGTGCACAACAGAACTGTGCACGAAATATTTCTTTCTCATTGAGGTCTTTACAATCGTTCCGTGTGCAATATACCGCTGTGCACAATTGCATTGTGCACAATAATCCTGTGCACAATCGCGTTGTGCATAAGAACCGTGTGCACAATTGCGGTGTGCACAATAAAACTGTGCACGAAATAATTTTGTTTCTTATTGAGGTCTTTACAATCATCCCGTGCAAAATACATCGCTGTGCATAATTGCGGTGTGGACAATGGAACTGTGCACGAAATGTTTGTTACTTATTGAGGTTCTTACGAATGCTTAGTGCACGATTGCGTTGTGCACAATCGCGTTGTGCACAATAACTCTGTGCACAATTCCGATGTGCATAAAAACCGTGTGCACAATTGCGTTGTGCACAATAGAACTGTGCATGAAATATTGTTTCTCATTGAGGTCTTTACGATCGTCCCGTACAAAAAACGTTGCTGTGCACAATTGCGGTGTGCACAATAGGACTGTGTACGAAATCTTTGTTCCTTATTGAGGTCTTTATGATTGTTTAGTGCACGTTTGCCTTGTGCACAATAATTCTGTGCACAATCGCGTTGTGCACAATAACTCTGTGCACAATTGCGTTGTGCAGAAAAACCGTGTGCACACTTGCGTTGTGCACAATAGAACTGTGCACGAAATATTTTTTTCTCATTGAGGTCTTTACAATCGTTCCGTGCAAATACACTGCTGTACACAATTGCGGTGTGCACAATAGAACTGTGCACTAAATGTTTGGTACATAAATACGATATGGTGCATTCGTGCACAATAATTGTGCACAACAAAAGATGTGCACAATGCAGTTGTGCACAGAAAGGTTTGTGCACAATATAGTTGTGCACAGAAAAGTATGTCCACAATGTAGTTGTGCACAGAAAGTTATGTGCACAATATAGTTGTGCACAGAAACGTATGTGCTGTAACCGTGGATTTTTATTTCCGCGCTTACCTTCGCCCTATCTGTCCAATCACCGTCACCCGAGAGCTGTTGGGCGCCAGCTAATTTTTATTTGCCGCGAAATTAGCAAAACGCGTCGCTAAACGTAATCCAAACGAAACTAAAACGGAACTTAATGGCTCGGGTGATTGAACAGACGGTTTACGGTACACCACGGGTCGCTCAGTGTGCAAGGTTATGGAGAGAGGGCATGGGTGGCCAAGTGACGGACGGGCGCGTCACCCGAAAAATGAAAACGTAACGCCAAAATTAAGTATTTAATAGATTTCCTTTAATGAATGGGGGTTCCCCCCATCGAGAACTCAAATTATACAGATACGTAAACTCTAATATCTCCGTAGCACTAAAAATACGCAGAAGAAAACGAGAGCTCGTGAACGGAGCGATAACGTACGAGAGCGAGACATAGTCAGCGGTAACATACGGTAACCTGGAAATAACGGGAAATAAGCGGCGTTAACAGAGCGATAACGTACCAAGGCGGCGACAACGAACGATAACTGAGCGGTAACAGCGGAAACAACGATAGTAGAGCGAGAACAGCGAAAAGAGCGGTAGCAGAACGAGAACATAGCGAAAAGAGCGGTAGCAGAACGGTAACATAACGAGAGCATTATTCGCAAAACGGTAACACAACGAGAACGTCATTATCAGAGCGGTAGCGTAGCGAGAGCGGCAAAATCAAGACGGTAACATAGCTGTCGGCATCGATATCAAAACGGTAGCATAGCGAGAGCGGCCAAAATCAAAGCGGTAACATAATAAACAGAACGAGAGCAAAGCGATAACGTAATGAGCCGAACGAGAACAAAGCGATAACGTAATGAACAGAACGAGAACATGGCCGTCGGCGCGGCCGAAGCCGCGCCGAGAGCGCGAGAACACGAGAGCGCTCAACCAAACCTGCTGGTCCGGCGGCCGAGAGCAGAGAGAGAGCCCGCGTGGGGCGAGAGCACCTCGGGAGCCGCGAGCATGCGCGCTCGGTCCTTCCCCCACTCTACCTCTAAACTACGATCGCCGCGGAGCGGCGAGCGTATTACTCGATCCAAAAACGTAGCTTAAACGGGAATTTGACCGAGACGATGTTCGCTCGGGAAAGTTTCCGAATCAGCGCGGCGGTTTTCAAACAGATTTGCTCTCCGGGGCGGATGAGAAAAATAATAAACGTAACACGAAACCTTAAATAAACGTAAACGGTAAACGGAAACGGAAATGCGATCTGGCGATCCGCAGCAGTCGAACGATCGCGAGTTCGCCACTGCGGCCTTCCAACGGAAAACGTAACTTAAACCAATATTTTTCTCATCCACCCGCAACAAGGGAGCGTCGGAATTTCACCGATCCTTTGCAATAAAATATTGAATCACCTGAGAGGATCTCACCGAGTGCGTCGGGTAGCCGCTGTGTTGGCTCTGAACCGCGACGAACTCGGTGACCTGACCGCGAGATCGCAACTAATTCCACAAACGAGAACTCCGAAATCTAAACATAAAATCGATAACTGACGGTAACGTGAACGATAACAGATACCAGATAAATGCGATAGCTCATAACGAAAAATATAATTCGGGAACGGAAGATTTGTGATGCGCTAACTCCAATGTAACCAAAAAATCAGAGGACCGCCTTCGTTGTTCGATGGCTATGGCCTTGGGACAGGGAATCGCAGAATTCCTGTCACAACTCCCCCCTCCATGACGGGTCCCTATCGGATTTCGCTGATAACGGGCCGTTGAAGGCTGGGCGGACCTGAAACATAAATAAAACTCGGACCGACACCCTAAACATTTCCCCAAAAATAAACAGCAGTTTTCGATAGCACCAACATAACTCTTTATTTCGCCTTACGGCATACGATGGCGATAACATCTCGATAACTCTGATAACTAATTGTTTAGGTGCGATAACTCTCTAAGGCAGTCGTGGTTTTGTATGCGTCCTTGGCCGATATGCCGTGTCAGTAGGGACTTCCGGCGGGGCTTTTTCCCGATCGTCCAAAAAAAAAGGAAACTCATAAACAGCAAACGAAAAATAACGGGGTGGACTTACGTAGCGGGGTCCCGCAGGATCCAAAAAAAAAGAAAAATAAAATGAAAACAAAAATTGACTAAGAAGCGCTGATCGCGCGGGTACTGTGGTAGACAGCCCGTGAATCCGTCGGAAAGTGCTGGACGGTAGTCGTAACAAAGAAATTTAAAAAAAAGGAAAAAAAAAAAAACAAACTTATAAAGCGATAGCTCTTAAACGCGGTAGCGGAAATACGGAGATGGTAGCTCTGGTGGAACCCATAACCAGTGGGGTTAGTTCGATAGCGCGAAAATATCCGTACGAACGATGGTATGATTAACCACGAGATAACACGGTAGCGGTAACTATCCCACCTATCGGTATCACGCTGGGTCCAAATACGAGAACGGATGCGAGAGCTTAATATGCGGTAACACCATACTAAATCGTAGCGCGTTACGCGTGAACAGAGGTTAGTAGACGATAGCATTCCAGGAGTAACGCCTTAACTAAGCGGTAACGCGATAACACTTTTTCCCACCTCGCGGTAACACGCGGGAAGATGCCATAAAGCAATCAGAAACTTAACTAAGCGGTAACGCGATAACATTTTTCCCACCTCGCGGTAACACGCGGGAACGAGGTGGCGGAAACGATACCCCGATACTCGATAACTCAAAAACACGAAAGGCGATAACTCGATAACTAAAGTGCGGTAACTCGATAACCGAAGGACGATAACGCGATAGCTCGATAACTGAAGGACGATAACGCGATAGCTCTACGATCCCCGCCATTCGGTATCACGTGGGGAAAACCACTCTGCAGTTTACGAGCGCGGAGCAACGGGATCTAAGTCCGAGTCCCCGGTGTTGCAGAAGGGACAATTTTTAGTCGTTACTCCGGAGCGACTACAGCGATAACAGAAAACGCGTCTGGGATCCGGGCAGTCACGATGACGATGGCCGGTCTTAGCACAATTCCAACATATAGTGTTGATTGGTTCAGCGCGACGCGGTCGTGTGTCTTCAGGATGCGTAGGTCGCGGACTTGGCGTCGCGGGGGCAGTTCGCGCAGGAATCGGTAACTTTGCGGTGGTCGAGCGCCCAGGTCGATCGTCACCAGCGGAGTCGAGGTGCTCGTCCACTGACGATAATTCTCCCAGTAAGGAGTCGCCTCTCCTTTTCTCGCCGACAGCTTGCGCTTTGAGAAAAGGCCGGTGATTGCGAGGCGCAGGTTGGCTGCCCTTGTAAGCTAGACCAGGGCACAAGGAGTGCTCTGGTCGAGGTGGTGGCCGTCGAGTCCCCGAAGTCTCGAGGATTTTCTCGAGCCGAATCGTGTGGGCTTCGAGTTTGTCCATCGACAGATCTTCGTTCCAGGGGATCGCTAACTGATACTCGACGCGCAGATTACGGTGGGTGTAACGAACCTGTTCGCTAGATGGCCACGGGGGGGAGGTTCGCGAGAATAACCCCCTCATGCACGAGATAAATTCGCCTACTGTCTCGTGGTCGCCCTGAGTACGCGCGGCGATTTCCGAACGTAGCGCGATTTGATAGTCAGGTTCCCCGAAGCAGCGGCGGAACGCGTTTCTTGCTTCTAGCCAAGTACCAAACTCGCGGGTGTGACCCCGATACCAGACGAGGGCATTACCACGCAGAAAGAACGGCATCGCCCCCAGCAGATCGCGATCTCGAACGGGGAGGAAGGCGCGACCTTCTTCGATACGTGTGAGAAAATCCTCCACATCCTCTCCGCGTTTGCCGGAGAAAGAGAGATCCCACCTCTTCATAGTATTTAACAGCGTGGCGGCGGGCAAAGGCCGCGGATTCCCGAAATCGCCGTCGTCATCCGAAAAGTGATAATCCGCCGCGTAGGGGAGAATTCTATCGCGGGGTGGTTGTACGGTTTCCCGGCGCGGTTGCCCGGAGGCGCGGGGTGGTCCGTGAGCCATGGGAGCGGATTCTGACGCAACTGAGGTGGCGTCGTCTTCCGCGAGGGAGCTCACAGCGCGAGCGTTCGAGGGACCTGCTTGTTCCGGGGTGGCGTGTGACACGGTTAACGCGGGAGTAGCCACGCGCGCTCGTCGAGTCGTTTTCTTTTTGGGAACTGGGGGGTCTACGGGTTCGGTCTGTACCGATTGATGGTGGGTGGATGGTTCGACATCTGGTCCCCCGCAGGCACTATACTCGTCGTCGTCATCGCTGAGGGGGTCGGCCCTCAGGGCCTTGGGTTTAGTCCCGGTTCCAGCTTTGGACTCGCTCATCTCGAGCGTAACGCGATGATAACGCGACGATAGCTCGACGGTGCAACGATAACTTAACGATAACTCGGAAATAGGGACGATTACTCGGGAATATCACCACGATAACTCGAAAATAACGCAGCGATAACTCAAAAACAGTGTAACGGTAGCTTGAAGATAACGCGATGATAACTCAAAAGACTAACTAACGCAACGGTAGCTCAAGTATATCGCAACGTTAACTCTAAAAGAACGATAACGCAACGGTAGCTCGAGAACACTGCAATGATAACTCTAGGAAAACGGTAGCATAACGGTAGCTTTAAGAAAACGCGGCGGTAATCCCGAAAAACGATAACGCAACGCAGGGAGAGAGCAACGGTAGCTCTAAGACAACGTAGCGATAACTCAGAAGAAAAAGATAAGAACGGGACGGTAACTCAGGGGTATTGCAGCGATACCCTTAGTGAACTAATATCGTGACGGTAACTCTAAGAGAATGGTAGCGTAACGATAACTCGGAGATTGCGAAGCGGTAACTCAAAAGAAAATAGTAATGTAGTGATAATCGGAACGGTAATCCAAAAGGAGCGATAACGTGACGATAACTTGGGACTTTGTGAAGCGATAACTCGAAGGAAAATAATAATGTAATGATGACGTAACGGTAGCTCCCAAAAAGTAATAACGTAACGATAACTCTTAATCGAGAGCGGGGTCGATAGCGGGACCGATAGCACGTGGTAGCCGGTGCTCCCGAAAGCACGTGCGCGTAAGCCAGGGGCGCGAGTATCGGTCGATACGTCCTCCCCGGTCGGCTGCTCGAGCGCGTCGGAGCACGCCGCACCGGTGCCGCGTGGTCTCGCCACGGGGCCTGCGGCCGCTTGGAGTGGGGGTATTCGCCGCCGAGTCACCGCTCCCCGATCGCTGGGCCGGGTACGCGTGCACCTAAGTCCGTGCGCGTCTCGGGCGTCGGAGTGGGGCCTTCGCTCGCGTCGTCGTCGTCCCCCTTCCCCCCTTCCGGGTTCCAGGAATCCTAACGCAATAATTTCACGAAATATTCCGAGCGACGACATAAATGCTACGGAGACAGAGAAAATTCACCATTATTCCCCCAATCGATAACGTCCCGAAACCTAAATGATCTTTAGCCACATTTATGTCCGCCATTGAACTTATATTATTTTATATATATATATTTTTTTTTTGTATATAAAAAAAAAGGCGCACGAAAAATATCGCGATAGCGATCGATATCACGATAGCGCTCGATATCCCGATAACGTACGATAGTGCGATAGCGCTCGTTATCACGTTAACACTCGATATCACGATAGCGTTTTCATCGAACCATAAAAATTGTCGGTATCACGATAACGCTTTATTTATTTCTCCCCGAACAGAGAGAATTTTTGCCGGTAACACGATAACGTATTTTACCAAACTGAATCCAAAAAATTTTCGGTAACACGATAACGCATTTAATGAATAATAGTTGTATTTTACTGGATAATAGAATTTCGAAATCACGATAACGCATTTAACTGAACAAAAGAATTTTCGGTAACCCGATAACGCATTTTACCGAACGATAAAATTTTCGGTATCACGATAACGCCTTTAACTGAACCAAAAAATGTTCGGTAACACGATAACGCATTTACTGAAACAAAACCTGACGAAAAAGAGGGATTACGAAACCGAAAACTTAAACTGCACCCATCCGTCCGTGTTGGCCCCACGTTGGGCGCCATTTGTAACCGTGGATTTTTATTTCCGCGCTTACCTTCGCCCTATCTGTCCAATCACCGTCACCCGAGAGCTGTTGGGCGCCAGCTAATTTTTATTTGCCGCGAAATTAGCAAAACGCGTCGCTAAACGTAATCCAAACGAAACTAAAACGGAACTTAATGGCTCGGGTGATTGAACAGACGGTTTACGGTACACCACGGGTCGCTCAGTGTGCAAGGTTATGGAGAGAGGGCATGGGTGGCCAAGTGACGGACGGGCGCGTCACCCGAAAAATGAAAACGTAACGCCAAAATTAAGTATTTAATAGATTTCCTTTAATGAATGGGGGTTCCCCCCATCGAGAACTCAAATTATACAGATACGTAAACTCTAATATCTCCGTAGCACTAAAAATACGCAGAAGAAAACGAGAGCTCGTGAACGGAGCGATAACGTACGAGAGCGAGACATAGTCAGCGGTAACATACGGTAACCTGGAAATAACGGGAAATAAGCGGCGTTAACAGAGCGATAACGTACCAAGGCGGCGACAACGAACGATAACTGAGCGGTAACAGCGGAAACAACGATAGTAGAGCGAGAACAGCGAAAAGAGCGGTAGCAGAACGAGAACATAGCGAAAAGAGCGGTAGCAGAACGGTAACATAACGAGAGCATTATTCGCAAAACGGTAACACAACGAGAACGTCATTATCAGAGCGGTAGCGTAGCGAGAGCGGCAAAATCAAGACGGTAACATAGCTGTCGGCATCGATATCAAAACGGTAGCATAGCGAGAGCGGCCAAAATCAAAGCGGTAACATAATAAACAGAACGAGAGCAAAGCGATAACGTAATGAGCCGAACGAGAACAAAGCGATAACGTAATGAACAGAACGTGAACATGGCCGTCGGCGCGGCCGAAGCCGCGCCGAGAGCGCGAGAACACGAGAGCGCTCAACCAAACCTGCTGGTCCGGCGGCCGAGAGCAGAGAGAGAGTCTGCGTGGGGCGAGAGCACCTCGGGAGCCGCGAGCATGCGCGCTCGGTCCTTCCCCCACTCTACCTCTAAACTACGATCGCCGCGGAGCGGCGAGCGTATTACTCGATCCAAAAACGTAGCTTAAACGGGAATTTGACCGAGACGATGTTCGCTCGGGAAAGTTTCCGAATCAGCGCGGCGGTTTTCAAACAGATTTGCTCTCCGGGGCGGATGAGAAAAATAATAAACGTAACACGAAACCTTAAATAAACGTAAACGGTAAACGGAAACGGAAATGCGACCTGGCGATCCGCAGCAGTCGAACGATCGCGAGTTCGCCACTGCGGCCTTCCAACGGAAAACGTAACTTAAACCAATATTTTTCTCATCCACCCGCAACAAGGGAGCGTCGGAATTTCACCGATCCTTTGCAATAAAATATTGAATCACCTGAGAGGATCTCACCGAGTGCGTCGGGTAGCCGCTGTGTTGGCTCTGAACCGCGACGAACTCGGTGACCTGACCGCGAGATCGCAACTAATTCCACAAACGAGAACTCCGAAATCTAAACATAAAATCGATAACTGACGGTAACGTGAACGATAACAGATACCAGATAAATGCGATAGCTCATAACGAAAAATATAATTCGGGAACGGAAGATTTGTGATGCGCTAACTCCAATGTAACCAAAAAATCAGAGGACCGCCTTCGTTGTTCGATGGCTATGGCCTTGGGACAGGGAATCGCAGAATTCCTGTCACAGTGCACAATGTAGTTGTGCACAGAAAAGTATGTGCACAATGTAATTGTGCACTAAAAAGTATGTGCACAATGTAGTTGTGCACAGAAAAGTATGTGCACAATGTAATTGTGCACTAAAAAGTATGTGCACAATGTAGTTGTGCACAGAAAAGTGTGTGAACAATGTAATTGTGCACAGAAAAGTATGTGCACAATATTGTTGTGCACAAAACAAGTTTTTGCAAAAAGTGATTGTGCACAATAAAATTGTGCCCAATAAATATGTGCACAATACAAATGTGCACAAACAAGCTTGTGCACAATAATGTTGTGCACAAACGAAAAAAAGTTCAAAAGTAAATGTGCACAATATCATTGTGCACAATAAAAGTGTGCACAATATTTATTGTGCACAGAAAAGTTGTGCACAATATTTATTGTGCACAGAAAAGTTGTGCACAATAAATATCGTGCACAAAAAAGTTGTGCACATTAAATGTTGTGCACTAATCAGTTGTGCACAATAAACATTGTGCCCAAAAAAGTTGTGCACAATAAAAACGTGTGCACAATGATGCTGTGCACGATTGTGTTGTGCACTATCAAAATGTGCCCAAAAATGATGTGCACAATTGGTCCGTGCACAATAAAACTGTGGACAGACGGGACCCTCTCGCAAAAAACATTTAGGAAATTAAGAAAACCGTGAATGCAGTTGTTATGTGGTAATTACGTGGTGATTTAGAATACGTAAATAAAATCGAGAGATACATCTGCAGTGACAGGTGAACATTTAGAGACGAAAAGAGACCAAACAAGCAACCCGGTCGCCCCTGCGGGGCGCCGGGTTGTTGTTGGAGGGCTTCGCCCCCTAAACCCCCATTAGGGGGCTCCGCCCCCCAAACCCCCCGAAAATGACCCTGCGGCAGAAATGTCCCTTCGGGACATTTTTCCCTGGTGTCATTTTAAGGCACTCACGCGGTCGTCGCGCTCCGCGCTCCGCAGGGGGTCGTTTGGACGTCGCGCTTCGCGCTCCGCACAGCGCCGGTCGGACGTCGCGCTTCGCGTTCCGCACGATGCCGTTCGAAAGTCGCGCTTCGCGCTCTACACGGTGGCGTTTGGACGTCGCGCTTCGCGCTCCGCACCGTGCCGTCCGGACGTCGCGCTTTGCGCTCTGCACGATGCCATCCGGACGTCGCACTTCGCGCTCCGCACGGTACCGTTCGGAGATCGCGTTTCGCGCTGTGCACGATGCGGTTCGGACTAGAGACGTGAGCGGTATACATGACCTGTAATTTTAAGATTAAACAAGCAACCCGGTCGCCCCTGCGGGGCGCCGGGTTGTTGTTGGAGGGCTTCGCCCCCCAAACCCCCATTGGGGGGCTCCGCCCCCCAAACCCCCCGAAAATGACCCTGCGGCAAAAATGTCCCTTCGGGACATTTTTCCCTGGTGTCATTTTAAGGCACTCACGTGGTCGTCGCGCTCCGCGCTCCGCAGGGCGTCGTTTGGACGTCGCGCTTCGCGCTCCGCACCGTGCCGTCCGGACGTCGCGCTTTGCGCTCTGCACGATGCCATCCGGACGTCGCACTTCGCGCTCCGCACGGTACCGTTCGGAGGTCGCGTTTCGCGCTGTGCACGATGCGGTTTGGACTAGAGACGTGAGCGGTATACATGACCAGTAATTTTACGATTAAAAAACGGTATGTGACCGGTGTTAAATTTACGACATCGTTAATAAAGTCATATAGTCTCTTAGTGATTAAGAATTCTCGTCAAGATACGGTGAATTTACGAAACAACGTTGCTGTAATTTTACCAAAAAATTCGTTACCGGTTATTTCACAACTATATAGACGCAGTTTACCATTTTTTATGGTGAATTCACCAACAAAAATTTGTAACCGGTCAAACTTACGAGCATTTTTCGTGACCGTATTTTCACAACACAAAGATTGTAGAAAAAAATGTGGATAATAGACGGTAAAGGTACGGTAGTTTCATTGTTATTTTACCAAAAATAAGAATACCGGTATTTTCATCTCTCTATATTATAAAAAGATCTCGCCGCCGCCGCCGCCGCCGCCGCCGCCGCCGCCGCCGCCGCCGCTGTGTAGGACACGTCAAAAGGCCATGGCCAACTCGAAACCACTCGCTCGAAATTCCATGGCCAACTCTAAACCACCCCCCTAGAATTTGCAAAATTTGCAAAATTTTTAAAATTTGCAAAATTTTTAAAATTTGCAAAATTTTTAAAATTTGCAAAATTTGTAAAATTTGCAAAATTTGTAAAATTTGCAAAATTTGTAAAATTTGCAAAATTTGTAAAATTTGCAAAATTTGTAAAATTTGCAAAATTTGTAAAATTTGCAAAATTTGTAAAATTTGCAAAATTTGCAAAATTTGCAAAATTTGCAAAATTTGCAAAATTTTTAAAATTTGCAAAATTTGAGGGGGGGGGCTGGTTTCGAGTTAGCCATGGAATTTCGAGCGAGTGTTTTCGAGTTGGCCATGGAATTTCGAGCGAGTGGT
>CAXITY010000231.1:0-16212 GCA_964034905.1 Itoplectis maculator
CTCGATTTGGCTGTTTGACGCATTTTCGCTCGCTGCATCGGTGCCAAACGAGTTTCAACGATGCAAAACGATGCATTTGCACAAAATAAAGGTTTTTGACACTCGGAGACCGAGTTTACATGCGTGCAACACTCGCAAAACGTGCTTTCTCGATTTGGCTGTTTGACGCATTTTCGCTCGCTGCATCGGTGCCAAACGAATTTCAACGATGCAAAACGATGCATTTGAACGAAATAAAGGTTTTTGACACTCGGAGACCGAGTTTACATGCGTGCAACACTCGCAAAACGTGCTTTCTCGATTTGGCTGTTTGATGCATTTTCGCTCGCTGCATCGGTGCCAAACGAGTTTCAACGATGCAAAACGTTGCATTTGCACAAAATAAAGGTTTTTGACACTCGGAAACCGAGTTTACATGCGTGCAACACTCGCAAAACGTGCTTTCTCGATTTGGCTGTTTGACGCATTTTCGCTCGCTGCATCGGTGCCAAACGAGTTTCAACGATGCAAAACGATGCATTTGCACAAAATAAAGGTTTTTGACACTCGGAGACTGAGTTTACATGCGTGCAACACTCGCAAAATGTGCTTTCTCGATTTGGCTGTTTGACGCATTTTCGCTCGCTGCATCGGTGCCAAACGAGTTTCAACGATGCAAAACGATGCATTTGCACAAAATAAAGGTTTTTGACACTCGGAGACCGAGTTTACATGCGTGCAACACTCGCAAAACGTGCTTTCTCGATTTGGCTGTTTGACGCATTTTCGCTCGCTGCATCGGTGCCAAACGAGTTTCAACGATGCAAAACGATGCATTTGCACAAAATAAAGGTTTTTGACACTCGGAGACCGAGTTTACATGCGTGCAACACTCGCAAAACGGGATTTCTCGATTTGGCGGTTTGACGCATTTTCGCTCGCCGCATCGGTGCCAAGCGAGTTTCAACGATGCAAAACGATGCATTTGCACAAAATAAAAGTTTTTGTCACTCGGCGACCGAGTTTACATGCGTGCAGCACTCGCAAAACGCGATTTCTCGATTTGGCTGATTGACACTTTTTCGCTCGCGGCATTGGTGCCAAACGAATTTCAACGATGCAAAACGATGCATTTGAACAAAATAAAGGTTTTTGACACTCGGAGACCGAGTTTACATGCGTGCAACACTCGCAAAACGTGCTTTCTCGATTTGGCTGTTTGACGCATTTTCGCTCGCTGCATCGGTGCCAAACGAGTTTCAACGATGCAAAACGATGCATTTGCACAAAATAAAGGTTTTTGACACTCGGAGACCGAGTTTACATGCGTGCAACACTCGCAAAACGGGATTTCTCGATTTGGCGGTTTGACGCATTTTCGCTCGCCGCATCGGTGCCAAGCGAGTTTCAACGATGCAAAACGATGCATTTGCACAAAATAAAAGTTTTCGTCACTCGGCGACCGAGTTTACATGCGTGCAGCACTCGCAAAACGCGATTTCTCGATTTGGCTGATTGATACTTTTTCGCTCGCGGCATTGGTGCCAAACGAATTTCAACGATGCAAAACGATGCATTTGAACAAAAAAAAGGTTTTTGACACTCGGAGAACGAGTTTACATGCGTGCAACACTCGCAAAACGTGCTTTCTCGATTTGGCTGTTTGACGCATTTTCGCTCGCTGCATCGGTGCCAAACGAGTTTCAACGATGCAAAACGATGCATTTGCACAAAATAAAGGTTTTTGACACTCGGAGACCGAGTTTACATGCGTGCAACACTCGCCAAACGTGCTTTCTCGATTTGGCTGTTTGACGCATTTTCGCTCGCTGCATCGGTGCCAAACGAATTTCAACGATGCAAAACGATGCATTTGAACAAAATAAAGGTTTTTGACACTCGGAGACCGAGTTTACATGCGTGCAACACTCGCAAAACGTGCTTTCTCGATTTGGCTGTTTGACGCATTTTCGCTCGCTGCATCGGTGCCAAACGAGTTTCAACGATGCAAAACGATGCATTTGCACAAAATAAAGGTTTTTGACACTCGGAGACCGAGTTTACATGCGTGCAACACTCGCAAAACGTGCTTTCTCGATTTGGCTGTTTGACGCATTTTCGCTCGCTGCATCGGTGCCAAACGAGTTTCAACGATGCAAAACGATGCATTTGCACAAAATAAAGGTTTTTGACACTCGGAGACCGAGTTTACATGCGTGCAACACTCGCAAAACGTGCTTTCTCGATTTGGCTGTTTGACGCATTTTCGCTCGCTGCATCGGTGCCAAACGAGTTTCAACGATGCAAAACGATGCATTTGCACAAAATAAAGGTTTTTGACACTCGGAGACCGAGTTTACATGCGTGCAACACTCGCAAAACGTGCATTCTCGATTTGGCTGTTTGACGCATTTTCGCTCGCTGCATCGGTGCCAAACGAGTTTCAACGATGCAAAACGTTGCATTTGCACAAAATAAAGGTTTTTGACACTCGGAAACCGATTTTACATGCGTGCAACACTCGCAAAACGTGCTTTCTCGATTTGGCTGTTTGACGCATTTTCGCTCGCTGCATCGGTGCCAAACGAGTTTCAACGATGCAAAACGATGCATTTGCACAAAATAAAGGTTTTTGACACTCGGAGACCGAGTTTACATGCGTGCAACACTCGCAAAATGTGCTTTCTCGATTTGGCTGTTTGACGCATTTTCGCTCGCTGCATCGGTGCCAAACGAGTTTCAACGATGCAAAACGATGCATTTGCACAAAATAGAGGTTTTTGACACTCGGAGACCGAGTTTACATGCGTGCAACACTCGCAAAACGTGCTTTCTCGATTTGGCTGTTTGACGCATTTTCGCTCGCTGCATCGGTGCCAAACGAGTTTCAACGATGCAAAACGATGCATTTGCACAAAATAAAGGTTTTTGACACTCGGAGACCGAGTTTACATGCGTGCAACACTCGCAAAATGTGCTTTCTCGATTTGGCTGTTTGACGCATTTTCGCTCGCTGCATCGGTGCCAAACGAGTTTCAACGATGCAAAACGATGCATTTGCACAAAATAAAGGTTTTTGACACTCGGAGACCGAGTTTACATGCGTGCAACACTCGCAAAACGTGCTTTCTCGATTTGGCTGTTTGACGCATTTTCGCTCGCTGCATCGGTGCCAAACGAGTTTCAACGATGCAAAACGATGCATTTGCACAAAATAAAGGTTTTTGACACTCGGAGACCGAGTTTACATGCGTGCAACACTCGCAAAACGTGCTTTCTCGATTTGGCTGTTTGACGCATTTTCGCTCGCTGCATCGGTGCCAAACGAATTTCAACGATGCAAAACGATGCATTTGAACGAAATAAAGGTTTTTGACACTCGGAGACCGAGTTTACATGCGTGCAACACTCGCAAAACGTGCTTTCTCGATTTGGCTGTTTGATGCATTTTCGCTCGCTGCATCGGTGCCAAACGAGTTTCAACGATGCAAAACGTTGCATTTGCACAAAATAAAGGTTTTTGACACTCGGAGACCGAGTTTACATGCGTGCAACACTCGCAAAATGTGCTTTCTCGATTTGGCTGTTTGACGCATTTTCGCTCGCTGCATCGGTGCCAAACGAGTTTCAACGATGCAAAACGATGCATTTGCACAAAATAAAGGTTTTTGACACTCGGAGACTGAGTTTACATGCGTGCAACACTCGCAAAACGTGCTTTCTCGATTTGGCTGTTTGACGCATTTTCGCTCGCTGCATCGGTGCCAAACGAGTTTCAACGATGCAAAACGATGCATTTGCACAAAATAAAGGTTTTTGACACTCGGAGACCGAGTTTACATGCGTGCAACACTCGCAAAACGTGCTTTCTCGATTTGGCTGTTTGACGCATTTTCGCTCGCTGCATCGGTGCCAAACGAATTTCAACGATGCAAAACGATGCATTTGAACGAAATAAAGGTTTTTGACACTCGGAGACCGAGTTTACATGCGTGCAACACTCGCAAAACGTGCTTTCTCGATTTGGCTGTTTGATGCATTTTCGCTCGCTGCATCGGTGCCAAACGAGTTTCAACGATGCAAAACGTTGCATTTGCACAAAATAAAGGTTTTTGACACTCGGAAACCGAGTTTACATGCGTGCAACACTCGCAAAACGTGCTTTCTCGATTTGGCTGTTTGACGCATTTTCGCTCGCTGCATCGGTGCCAAACGAGTTTCAACGATGCAAAACGATGCATTTGCACAAAATAAAGGTTTTTGACACTCGGAGACTGAGTTTACATGCGTGCAACACTCGCAAAATGTGCTTTCTCGATTTGGCTGTTTGACGCATTTTCGCTCGCTGCATCGGTGCCAAACGAGTTTCAACGATGCAAAACGATGCATTTGCACAAAATAAAGGTTTTTGACACTCGGAGACCGAGTTTACATGCGTGCAACACTCGCAAAACGTGCTTTCTCGATTTGGCTGTTTGACGCATTTTCGCTCGCTGCATCGGTGCCAAACGAGTTTCAACGATGCAAAACGATGCATTTGCACAAAATAAAGGTTTTTGATACTCGGAGACCGAGTTTACATGCGTGCAACACTCGCAAAACGTGCTTTCTCGATTTGGCTGTTTGACGCATTTTCGCTCGCTGCATCGGTGCCAAACGAGTTTCAACGATGCAAAACGATGCATTTGCACAAAATAAAGGTTTTTGACACTCGGAGACCGAGTTTACATGCGTGCAACACTCGCAAAACGGGATTTCTCGATTTGGCGGTTTGACGCATTTTCGCTCGCCGCATCGGTGCCAAGCGAGTTTCAACGATGCAAAACGATGCATTTGCACAAAATAAAAGTTTTTGTCACTCGGCGACCGAGTTTACATGCGTGCAGCACTCGCGAAACGCGATTTCTCGATTTGGCTGATTGACACTTTTTCGCTCGCGGCATTGGTGCCAAACGAATTTCAACGATGCAAAACGATGCATTTGCACAAAATAAAGGTTTTTGACACTCGGAGACCGAGTTTACATGCGTGCAACACTCGCAAAACGTGCTTTCTCGATTTGGCTGTTTGACGCATTTTCGCTCGCTGCATCGGTGCCAAACGAGTTTCAACGATGCAAAACGATGCATTTGCACAAAATAAAGGTTTTTGACACTCGGAGACCGAGTTTACATGCGTGCAACACTCGCAAAACGTGCTTTCTCGATTTGGCTGTTTGACGCATTTTCGCTCGCTGCATCGGTGCCAAACGAGTTTCAACGATGCAAAACGATGCATTTGCACAAAATAAAGGTTTTTGACACTCGGAGACCGAGTTTACATGCGTGCAACACTCGCAAAACGTGCTTTCTCGATTTGGCTGTTTGACGCATTTTCGCTCGCTGCATCGGTGCCAAACGAGTTTCAACGATGCAAAACGATGCATTTGCACAAAATAAAGGTTTTTGACACTCGGAGACCGAGTTTACATGCGTGCAACACTCGCAAAACGTGCTTTCTCGATTTGGCTGTTTGACGCATTTTCGCTCGCTGCATCGGTGCCAAACGAGTTTCAACGATGCAAAACGATGCATTTGCACAAAATAAAGGTTTTTGACACTCGGAGACCGAGTTTACATGCGTGCAACACTCGCAAAACGTGCTTTCTCGATTTGGCTGTTTGACGCATTTTCGCTCGCTGCATCGGTGCCAAACGAGTTTCAACGATGCAAAACGATGCATTTGCACAAAATAAAGGTTTTTGACACTCGGAGACCGAGTTTACATGCGTGCAACACTCGCAAAACGGGATTTCTCGATTTGGCGGTTTGACGCATTTTCGCTCGCTGCATCGGTGCCAAACGAGTTTCAACGATGCAAAACGATGCATTTGCACAAAATAAAGGTTTTTGACACTCGGAGACCGAGTTTACATGCGTGCAACACTCGCAAAACGTGCTTTCTCGATTTGGCTGTTTGACGCATTTTCGCTCGCTGCATCGGTGCCAAACGAGTTTCAACGATGCAAAACGATGCATTTGCACAAAATAAAGGTTTTTGACACTCGGAGACCGAGTTTACATGCGTGCAACACTCGCAAAACGTGCTTTCTCGATTTGGCTGTTTGACGCATTTTCGCTCGCTGCATCGGTGCCAAACGAGTTTCAACGATGCAAAACGATGCATTTGCACAAAATAAAGGTTTTTGACACTCGGAGACCGAGTTTACATGCGTGCAACACTCGCAAAACGGGATTTCTCGATTTGGCGGTTTGACGCATTTTCGCTCGCCGCATCGGTGCCAAGCGAGTTTCAACGATGCAAAACGATGCATTTGCACAAAATAAAAGTTTTTGTCACTCGGCGACCGAGTTTACATGCGTGCAGCACTCGCGAAACGCGATTTCTCGATTTGGCTGATTGACACTTTTTCGCTCGCGGCATTGGTGCCAAACGAATTTCAACGATGCAAAACGATGCATTTGCACAAAATAAAGGTTTTTGACACTCGGAGACCGAGTTTACATGCGTGCAACACTCGCAAAACGTGCTTTCTCGATTTGGCTGTTTGACGCATTTTCGCTCGCTGCATCGGTGCCAAACGAGTTTCGACGATGCAAAACGATGCATTTGCACAAAATAAAGGTTTTTGACACTCGGAGACCGAGTTTACATGCGTGCAACACTCGCAAAACGTGCTTTCTCGATTTGGCTGTTTGACGCATTTTCGCTCGCTGCATCGGTGCCAAACGAGTTTCAACGATGCAAAACGATGCATTTGCACAAAATAAAGGTTTTTGACACTCGGAGACCGAGTTTACATACGTGCAACACTCGCAAAACGTGCTTTCTCGATTTGGCTGTTTGACGCATTTTCGCTCGCTGCATCGGTGCCAAACGAGTTTCAACGATGCAAAACGATGCATTTGCACAAAATAAAGGTTTTTGACACTCGGAGACCGAGTTTACATGCGTGCAACACTCGCAAAACGTGCTTTCTCGATTTGGCTGTTTGACGCATTTTCGCTCGCTGCATCGGTGCCAAACGAGTTTCAACGATGCAAAACGATGCATTTGCATAAAATAAAGGTTTTTGACACTCGGAGACCGAGTTTACATGCGTGCAACACTCGCAAAACGTGCTTTCTCGATTTGGCTGTTTGACGCATTTTCGCTCGCTGCATCGGTGCCAAACGAGTTTCAACGATGCAAAACGATGCATTTGCACAAAATAAAGGTTTTTGACACTCGGAGACCGAGTTTACATGCGTGCAACACTCGCAAAACGGGATTTCTCGATTTGGCGGTTTGACGCATTTTCGCTCGCCGCATCGGTGCCAAGCGAGTTTCAACGATGCAAAACGATGCATTTGCACAAAATAAAAGTTTTTGTCACTCGGCGACCGAGTTTACATGCGTGCAGCACTCGCAAAACGCGATTTCTCGATTTGGCTGATTGACACTTTTTCGCTCGCGGCATTGGTGCCAAACGAATTTCAACGATGCAAAACGATGCATTTGAACAAAATAAAGGTTTTTGACACTCGGAGACCGAGTTTACATGCGTGCAACACTCGCAAAACGTGCTTTCTCGATTTGGCTGTTTGACGCATTTTCGCTCGCTGCATCGGTGCCAAACGAGTTTCAACGATGCAAAACGATGCATTTGCACAAAATCAAGGTTTTTGACACTCGGAGACCGAGTTTACATGCGTGCAACACTCGCAAACCGGGATTTCTCGATTTGGCGGTTTGACGCATTTTCGCTCGCCGCATCGGTGCCAAGCGAGTTTCAACGATGCAAAACGATGCATTTGCACAAAATAAAAGTTTTTGTCACTCGGCGACCGAGTTTACATGCGTGCAGCACTCGCAAAACGCGATTTCTCGATTTGGCTGATTGACACTTTTTCGATCGCGGCATTGGTGCCAAACGAATTTCAACGATGCAAAACGATGCATTTGAACAAAATATTTTTTTTTTTTTTATTTGCATTGTCCCCCCGTCATCAGGCATTATTCTTGCCTATACAGGGTCGGTCCGGGTTATTCAATTTTTACCAATCAACTTTTTCAGTACCTTTCCACCATCATCCACCCCCGGACCCGTCCCCCCCATGCGGCTGCAGCCGACTTCCCCTACTGTATCGCATTTGCCTCTGGACAGAGCCCAGAAGACAGAGGGAAACTGCAGAAAACCTCTGTCGATACAGTCGGTCTCAAGTTCGCTTCGCGCTGCCGGAGCTAATCGCGTTTCGCTGAGAATGTAAACACTCGGACTACAGGTATACGTATGTATATCTGGAGCTACATCACGCCCGAGTGTTTATTCCCAACGAAAACGACGGCAGCGGGATTCGAACCCTCGACCTACCGGTGCTCTGGTTTAGAGGCTAGCACGCTATCCACTAGGCCAAAGCACCGGATATTTGAACAAAATAAAGGTTTTTGACACTCGGAGACCGAGTTTACATGCGTGCAACACTCGCAAAACGTGCTTTCTCGATTTGGCTGTTTGACGCATTTTCGCTCGCTGCATGGGTGCCAAACGAGTTTCAACGATGCAAAACGATGCATTTGCACAAAATAAAGGTTTTTGACACTCGGAGACCGAGTTTACATGCGTGCAACACTCGCAAAACGTGCTTTCTCGATTTGGCTGTTTGACGCATTTTCGCTCGCTGCATCGGTGCCAAACGAATTTCAACGATGCAAAACGATGCATTTGAACAAAATAAAGGTTTTTGACACTCGGAGACCGAGTTTACATGCGTGCAACACTCGCAAAACGTGCTTTCTCGATTTGGCTGTTTGACGCATTTTCGCTCGCTGCATCGGTGCCAAACGAGTTTCAACGATGCAAAACGATGCATTTGCACAAAATAAAGGTTTTTGACACTCGGAGACCGAGTTTACATGCGTGCAACACTCGCAAACCGGGATTTCTCGATTTGGCGGTTTGACGCATTTTCGCTCGCCGCATCGGTGCCAAGCGAGTTTCAACGATGCAAAACGATGCATTTGCACAAAATAAAAGTTTTTGTCACTCGGCGACCGAGTTTACATGCGTGCAGCACTCGCAAAACGCGATTTCTCGATTTGGCTGATTGACACTTTTTCGCTCGCGGCATTGGTGCCAAACGAATTTCAACGATGCAAAACGATGCATTTGAACAAAATAAAGGTTTTTGACACTCGGAGACCGAGTTTACATGCGTGCAACACTCGCAAAACGTGCTTTCTCGATTTGGCTGTTTGACGCATTTTCGCTCGCTGCATCGGTGCCAAACGAGTTTCAACGATGCAAAACGTTGCATTTGCACAAAATAAAGGTTTTTGACACTCGGAAACCGAGTTTACATGCGTGCAACACTCGCAAAACGTGCTTTCTCGATTTGGCTGTTTGACGCATTTTTGCTCGCTGCATCGGTGCCAAACGAGTTTCAACGATGCAAAACGATGCATTTGCACAAAATAAAGGTTTTTGACACTCGGAGACCGAGTTTACATGCGTGCAACACTCGCAAAATGTGCTTTCTCGATTTGGCTGTTTGACGCATTTTCGCTCGCTGCATCGGTGCCAAACGAGTTTCAACGATGCAAAACGATGCATTTGCACAAAATAAAGGTTTTTGACACTCGGAGATCGAGTTTACATGCGTGCAACACTCGCAAAACGTGCTTTCTCGATTTGGCTGTTTGACGCATTTTCGCTCGCTGCATCGGTGCCAAACGAGTTTCAACGATGCAAAACGATGCATTTGCACAAAATAAAGGTTTTTGACACTCGGAGACCGAGTTTACATGCGTGCAACACTCGCAAAACGTGCTTTCTCGATTTGGCTGTTTGACGCATTTTCGCTCGCTGCATCGGTGCCAAACGAGTTTCAACGATGCAAAACGATGCATTTGCACAAAATAAAGGTTTTTGACACTCGGAGACCGAGTTTACATGCGTGCAACACTCGCAAAACGGGATTTCTCGATTTGGCGGTTTGACGCATTTTCGCTCGCCGCATCGGTGCCAAGCGAGTTTCAACGATGCAAAACGATGCATTTGCACAAAATAAAAGTTTTTGTCACTCGGCGACCGAGTTTACATGCGTGCAGCACTCGCGAAACGCGATTTCTCGATTTGGCTGATTGACACTTTTTCGCTCGCGGCATTGGTGCCAAACGAATTTCAACGATGCAAAACGATGCATTTGCACAAAATAAAGGTTTTTGACACTCGGAGACCGAGTTTACATGCGTGCAACACTCGCAAAACGTGCTTTCTCGATTTGGCTGTTTGACGCATTTTCGCTCGCTGCATCGGTGCCAAACGAGTTTCAACGATGCAAAACGATGCATTTGCACAAAATAAAGGTTTTTGACACTCGGAGACCGAGTTTACATGCGTGCAACACTCGCAAAACGGGATTTCTCGATTTGGCGGTTTGACGCATTTTCGCTCGCCGCATCGGTGCCAAGCGAGTTTCAACGATGCAAAACGATGCATTTGCACAAAATAAACGTTTTTGTCACTCGGCGACCGAGTTTACATGCGTGCAGCACTCGCGAAACGCGATTTCTCGATTTGGCTGATTGACACTTTTTCGCTCGCGGCATTGGTGCCAAACGAATTTCAACGATGCAAAACGATGCATTTGAACAAAATAAAGGTTTTTGGGACTCGGAGGCCGAGTTTACATGCGTGCAACACTCGTAAAACGGGATTTCTCGATTTGGCGGTTAGACGCATTTTCGCTCGCCGCATTGGTGCCAAACGAATTTCAACGATGCAAAACGATGCATTTGAACAAAATAAAGGTTTTTGACACTCGGAGACCGAGTTTACATGCGTGCAACACTCGCAAAACGTGCTTTCTCGATTTGGCTGTTTGACGCATTTTCGCTCGCTGCATCGGTGCCAAACGAATTTCAACGATGCAAAACGATGCATTTGAACAAAATAAAGGTTTTTGACACTCGGAGACCGAGTTTACATGCGTGCAACGCTCGCAAAACGTGCTTTCTCGATTTGGCTGTGTGACGCATTTTCGCTCGCTGCATCGGTGCCAAACGAGTTTCAACGATGCAAAACGATGCATTTGCACAAAATAAAGGTTTTTGACACTCGGAGACCGAGTTTACATGCGTGCAACGCTCGCAAAACGCGATGTTTCATTTTAGTTGTTTGACGCTTTTTCACTCGCGGCATCGGTGCCAAACGAGTCTCAACGATGCAAAACGATGGATTTGCACAAAATGAAAGTTTTTTACACTCAGCGACCGACTTTACTTGCGTTCAACGCTCGCAAAACGCGATGGCTCGATTCGGCTGTTTGACGCATTTTCGCTCGCGGCATCGGTGCCAAACGAGTTTCAACGATGCAAAACAATGCATTTGCACAAAATAAAAGTTTTTGACACTCGGCGACCGTGTTTACATGCGTGCAGCGCTCGCAAAACGCGATTTCTCGATTTGGCTGATTGACGCATTTTCGCTTGCGGCATCAGTGCCAAACAAGTCTCAACGATGCATAACGATGCATTTGCACAAAATAAAGTTTTTTGACACTCGGAGACCGAGTTTACATGCGTGCAACACTCGCAAAACGTGCTTTCTCGATTTGGCTGTTTGACGCATTTTCGCTCGCTGCATCGGTGCCAAACGAATTTCAACGATGCAAAACGATGCATTTGAACAAAATAAAGGTTTTTGACACTCGGAGACCGAGTTTACATGCGTGCAACGCTCGCAAAACGTGCTTTCTCGATTTGGCTGTTTGACGCATTTTCGCTCGCTGCATCGGTGCCAAACGAGTTTCAACGATGCAAAACGATGCATTTGCACAAAATAAAGGTTTTTGACACTCGGAGACCGAGTTTACATGCGTGCAACACTCGCAAAACGTGCTTTCTCGATTTGGCTGTTAGACGCATTTTCGCTCGCTGCATCGGTGCCAAACGAGTTTCAACGATGCAAAACGATGCATTTGCACAAAATAAAGGTTTTTGACACTCGGAGACCGAGTTTACATGCGTGCAACACTCGCAAAATGTGCTTTCTCGATTTGGCTGTTTGACGCATTTTCGCTCGCTGCATCGGTGCCAAACGAATTTCAACGATGCAAAACGATGCATTTGAACAAAATAAAGGTTTTTGACACTCGGAGACCGAGTTTACATGCGTGCAACGCTCGCAAAACGTGCTTTCTCGATTTGGCTGTTTGACGCATTTTCGCTCGCTGCATCGGTGCCAAACGAGTTTCAACGATGCAAAACGATGCATTTGCACAAAATAAAGGTTTTTGACACTCGGAGACCGAGTTTACATGCGTGCAACACTCGCAAAACGTGCTTTCTCGATTTGGCTGTTTGACGCATTTTCGCTCGCTGCATCGGTGCCAAACGAGTTTCAACGATGCAAAACGATGCATTTGCACAAAATAAAGGTTTTTGACACTCGGAGACCGAGTTTACATGCGTGCAACACTCGCAAAACGTGCTTTCTCGATTTGGCTGTTTGACGCATTTTCGCTCGCTGCATCGGTGCCAAACGAGTTTCAACGATGCAAAACGATGCATTTGCACAAAATAAAGGTTTTTGACACTCGGAGACCGAGTTTACATGCGTGCAACACTCGCAAAACGTGCTTTCTCGATTTGGCTGTTTGACGCATTTTCGCTCGCTGCATCGGTGCCAAACGAATTTCAACGATGCAAAACGATGCATTTGAACAAAATAAAGGTTTTTGACACTCGGAGACCGAGTTTACATGCGTGCAACACTCGCAAACCGGGATTTCTCGATTTGGCGGTTTGACGCATTTTCGCTCGCCGCATCGGTGCCAGGCGAGTTTCAACGATGCAAAACGATGCATTTGCACAAAATAAAAGTTTTTGTCACTCGGCGACCGAGTTTACATGCGTGCAGCACTCGCAAAACGCGATTTCTCGATTTGGCTGATTGACACTTTTTCGCTCGCGGCATTGGTGCCAAACGAATTTCAACGATGCAAAACGATGCATTTGAACAAAATAAAGGTTTTTGACACTCGGAGACCGAGTTTACATGCGTGCAACACTCGCAAAACGTGCTTTCTCGATTTGGCTGTTTGACGCATTTTCGCTCGCTGCATCGGTGCCAAACGAGTTTCAACGATGCAAAACGATGCATTTGCACAAAATAAAGGTTTTTGACACTCGGAGACCGAGTTTACATGCGTGCAACACTCGCAAAACGGGATTTCTCGATTTGGCGGTTTGACGCATTTTCGCTCGCCGCATCGGTGCCAAGCGAGTTTCAACGATGCAAAACGATGCATTTGCACAAAATAAAAGTTTTTGTCACTCGGCGACCGAGTTTACATGCGTGCAGCACTCGCCAAACGCGATTTCTCGATTTGGCTGATTGACACTTTTTCGCTCGCGGCATTGGTGCCAAACGAATTTCAACGATGCAAAACGATGCATTTGAACAAAATAAAGGTTTTTGACACTCGGAGACCGAGTTTACATGCGTGCAACACTCGCAAAACGTGCTTTCTCGATTTGGCTGTTTGACGCATTTTCGCTCGCTGCATCGGTGCCAAACGAGTTTCAACGATGCAAAACGATGCATTTGCACAAAATAAAGGTTTTTGACACTCGGAGACCGAGTTTACATGCGTGCAACACTCGCAAAACGGGATTTCTCGATTTGGCGGTTTGACGCATTTTCGCTCGCCGCATCGGTGCCAAGCGAGTTTCAACGATGCAAAACGATGCATTTGCACAAAATAAAAGTTTTTGTCACTCGGCGACCGAGTTTACATGCGTGCAGCACTCGCAAAACGCGATTTCTCGATTTGGCTGATTGACACTTTTTCGCTCGCGGCATTGGTGCCAAACGAATTTCAACGATGCAAAACGATGCATTTGAACAAAATAAAGGTTTTTGACACTCGGAGACCGAGTTTACATGCGTGCAACACTCGCAAAACGTGCTTTCTCGATTTGGCTGTTTGACGCATTTTCGCTCGCTGCATCGGTGCCAAACGAGTTTCAACGATGCAAAACGATGCATTTGCACAAAATAAAGGTTTTTGACACTCGGAGACCGAGTTTACATGCGTGCAACACTCGCAAACCGGGATTTCTCGATTTGGCGGTTTGACGCATTTTCGCTCGCCGCATCGGTGCCAAGCGAGTTTCAACGATGCAAAACGATGCATTTGCACAAAATAAAAGTTTTTGTCACTCGGCGACCGAGTTTACATGCGTGCAGCACTCGCAAAACGCGATTTCTCGATTTGGCTGTTTGACGCATTTTCGCTCGCTGCATCGGTGCCAAACGAGTTTCAACGATGCAAAACGATGCATTTGCACAAAATAAAGGTTTTTGACACTCGGAGACCGAGTTTACATGCGTGCAACACTCGCAAAACGTGCTTTCTCGATTTGGCTGTTTGACGCATTTTCGCTCGCTGCATCGGTGCCAAGCGAGTTTCAACGATGCAAAACGATGCATTTGCACAAAATAAAGGTTTTTGACACTCGGAGACCGAGTTTACATGCGTGCAACACTCGCAAAATGTGCTTTCTCGATTTGGCTGTTTGACGCATTTTCGCTCGCTGCATCGGTGCCAAACGAGTTTCAACGATGCAAAACGATGCATTTGCACAAAATAAAGGTTTTTGACACTCGGAGACCGAGTTTACATGCGTGCAACACTCGCAAAACGTGCTTTCTCGATTTGGCTGTTTGACGCATTTTCGCTCGCTGCATCGGTGCCAAACGAGTTTCAACGATGCAAAACGATGCATTTGCACAAAATAAAGGTTTTTGACACTCGGAGACCGAGTTTACATGCGTGCAACACTCGCAAAACGTGCTTTCTCGATTTGGCTGTTTGACGCATTTTCGCTCGCTGCATCGGTGCCAAACGAGTTTCAACGATGCAAAACGATGCATTTGCACAAAATAAAGGTTTTTGACACTCGGAGACCGAGTTTACATGCGTGCAACACTCGCAAAACGTGCTTTCTCGATTTGGCTGTTTGACGCATTTTCGCTCGCTGCATCGGTGCCAAACGAGTTTCAACGATGCAAAACGATGCATTTGCACAAAATAAAGGTTTTTGACACTCGGAGACCGAGTTTACATGCGTGCAACACTCGCAAAACGTGCTTTCTCGATTTGGCTGTTTGACGCATTTTCGCTCGCTGCATCGGTGCCAAACGAGTTTCAACGATGCAAAACGATGCATTTGCACAAAATAAAGGTTTTTGACACTCGGAGACCGAGTTTACATGCGTTCAACACTCGCAAAACGGGATTTCTCGATTTGGCGGTTTGACGCATTTTCGCTCGCCGCATCGGTGCCAAGCGAGTTTAGACGATGCAAAACGATGCATTTGCACAAAATAAAAGTTTTTGTCACTCGGCGACCGAGTTTACATGCGTGCAGCACTCGCAAAACGCGATTTCTCGATTTGTCTGATTGACACTTTTTCGCTCGCGGCATTGGTGCCAAACGAATTTCAACGATGCAAAACGATGCATTTGAACAAAATAAAGGTTTTTGACACTCGGAGACCGAGTTTACATGCGTGCAACACTTGCAAAACGTGCTTTCTCGATTTGGCTGTTTGACGCATTTTCGCTCGCTGCATCGGTGCCAAACGAGTTTCAACGATGCAAAACGATGCATTTGCACAAAATAAAGGTTTTTGACACTCGGAGACCGAGTTTACATGCGTGCAACACTCGCAAAACGTGCTTTCTCGATTTGGCTGTTTGACGCATTTTCGCTCGCTGCATCGGTGCCAAACGAATTTAAACGATGCAAAACGATGCATTTGAACAAAATAAAGGTTGTTGACACTCGGAGACCGAGTTTACATGCGTGCAACACTCGCAAAACGTGCTTTCTCGATTTGGCTGTTTGACGCATTTTCGCTCGCTGCATCGGTGCCAAACGAGTTTCAACGATGCAAAACGATGCATTTGCACAAAATAAAGGTTTTTGACACTCGGAGACCGAGTTTACATGCGTGCAACACTCGCAAAACGTGCTTTCTCGATTTGGCTGTTTGACGCATTTTCGCTCGCTGCATCGGTGCCAAACGAATTTCAACGATGCAAAACGATGCATTTGAACGAAATAAAGGTTTTTGACACTCGGAGACCGAGTTTACATGCGTGCAACACTCGCAAAACGTGCTTTCTCGATTTGGCTGTTTGATGCATTTTCGCTCGCTGCATCGGTGCCAAACGAGTTTCA
>CAXITY010000232.1:0-17500 GCA_964034905.1 Itoplectis maculator
GATTGGTTTTTATATTTCTTTTCATTATGGTTGTTTTATTTATCACGTTTTTTCTATGTTTGCCCTAATTTAGAAATAAGAAAATATCTTTGTCACATTCTAACATTTTGAAGTTTTCCAAATACAAATGTTTCAAAAAATCTGAAATCATTTCAACAGTGCTTTTTTGTATTGCCCTACAACACCGTGAAAGATTTTTCTTGAAGAAATGATACTTCGCTCGTACCTAGCGCTGTCTCTCTCGCACCTTTTTGTTTATCGATTCTCCGGACAAAAACGCTTTCTGTATCGACGCCCTAATTCTGCAATTCTTCCGCACATTCTATCAAAATCTGAGCTCTATCTGATGAACAGTTTAGAAAAAAAAGCTTTCAAAAATTTCCGCTGGAGTGAGAGGAAGTGCCACTGTCTCTGACGAGCCTGTCGTCAGCCGTGAATTGACCACATACGTTAGCAAAATTAAAAAAAAAATTCAAAAGCATATGTGTATACAACATTTTTGTAGCTGCTGCTTATCGTGAACTTACAATTATTTCTAATTTTTGTTCATTTTCTTTCCTCGCCGAAAGGAATAAAATGCCGGCTTACCAAAAAATTCAAAGTCGCTAATAAAAATGTATGCAACTATGTAAATTATATAAAAAATTGCGGGCCCGATCGAAAGGCCCAGGTAGAAACTCGGTGTAATGCCCCCTATATCTACCTGGGGAAAATTCTAAAAAAATATCTTTAAACTCTTGTGTCGCACATAATAATGTTGTACCTACAAAAAATACCTGAAATACCTGAAAAAAATAGAAGAAAAGACCGACCCACTTCGGCTCGGATATTCAAAAATTCATTTTTGACCCAAGTTTTAAAATAATTTGTTCAGATTTAGCGCCAACATTGTTTTTTGGGAACGTGATAACTAAAACAACCATAAAATAAAAAAATAAACACTTTATTTCTTTTTGAGTTAAAAAAACATAAAAAACCACTGACAAAATGCGAAAGTTCGAGGGTCACACTCGGGTGGGATTATTGTAAATTTCCCCATGTTCATCAGCGATTGAGAAATGTGTAACGGTCAAATGATCTCCTATTACACAACATGATACAAAGTTGTAGACCGTTTTTTTTCACGAGAGAAACTTTATTGACAGTCGAAAATGCTAACTATATTGACCAAGGTAAATCTCGATATCATAACCCTGATAGTAGTGCGAATTCACATAAACGTCTGGACACATACGCGTATTAGCTTTATAAACGATCCAGTTTTCGCGTATTCCTTGAGAACAATATAAACGTTTGCTGCTTCGAACGAGTGAACACTCAGGCATTGTTCACGAGTGTGGAATGACACGTTTCGCAGATTCACATATTTATTCCCTTAGACAAATATAAATCTACAATAATGTACTGCCGCTCTCCATTTAATTATATGCCCTGTTGACAATAAATCATAATTACCTTTTGTCCCATACTTTCTTACGGCTTTTTCTCTTAGAGGACAAAAGAATACGCCCTCTTTGTTTCGTGTTTCCCATTGTGACCAGACCGTTGTATTACATTACACGGAACGCTATCAACACTTGTACACGTATCTTAATTCTACACTTGTTTATTACACTGAACTATGTATTTGCTATGTAGCAAATATCAACGCTAATAATCAGTTGAACACACGTCGCGATGCCGCTCGCGATTCCAACTAGACTGATAGCAGCCGACGCGTTGTTGCCTGCTCGCGTGTTTCCCGGAATCCGACTTGTTTTCCTCCCGCCTTTGTCTAATAGAAGGGCTCTCCTCTCCCCCGATTTGCGACGCCGATGGGCGCCAAGGGCACGCCGGATAGCGAATGTTTACGTTTTTTTACCACGTCTTACCTCGCATACGAAAACATTTATGATTATTTGCTAAACTCCTTCATAAACGGAGATTTTGATACTTATTGCGGCATATGCAGAGCAAGGCAAACCATGCGAGGTGCTCGCATGTAAGGCTATTTTCATCAACTGTGCCACTTCTTTCCAAACGCTTACAGATTTTTCTCATGCATTTATCAGTTTTACCAGTACTTCGAAATAAAAAAAATGTTGTTTTTAATCATATATGTGGACAAAGTAAAAAATAGGACAATAAAGTATGCATACACAAACTTATATTTTACAATGAATTATTCGTTTCAATAATTGTTATATTTTTATTCTTTTTTCAAAAGGTATCATTAGCCAAAAGAAGGTATCGTTAGCCAGAAAAAGTTTTTTCCGTTCACCGCGATACCTTTTATTTTGCGGCTAATTTTTTAGAAGGTAAATGACTCCAGGGCAAACCATAACTCCAGAGCTAGACGCTGCTTTGTTGCCGAGCGAGCCGTTCGACGTGCTCGCGCCGAAGCTCGAGTCGCGGCGAGCACGTCGAGCGGCTCTGAGTGTCTTTTTGCAGTTGAAAACGAGATTGTGCGCATGATAATCTGAAAAAAATCAAGCGTGTAGAAGGTGCCGAAAAGTTTGATTTGGCATAATAATAATTGATAAATGTTATTAACAACTTTGTTAAATAAATAATTAGGCAACAAATTACGCGTCAAATTTTTTTTTTTTTTAGAACAAGAGTCGTATATTTTTCTGAACACGCATGAATTTTTTCAGAATTTTCCGGCTAAAAACTCGCACGGCGTAACCGCACAGGTGGGCGCTGCTTTGTTGCCGAGCATATTATATATTAAAAAATCGTAGCCGATACCGATTATATATTAAACAAGCAACCCGGTCGCCCCTGCGGGGCGCCGGGTTGTTGTTGGAGGGCTTCGCCCCCCAAACCCCCCGAAAATGACACTGCGGCAAAAATGTCCCTTCGGGACATTTTTCCCTGGTGTCATTTTAAGGCACTCACGCGGTCGTCGCGCTCCGCGCTCCGCAGGGGGTCGTTTGGACGTCGCGCTTCGCGCTCCGCACAGCGCCGGTCGGACGTCGCGCTCCGCACGATGCCGTTCGAAAGTCGCGCTTCGCGCTCTACACGGTGGCGTTCGGACGTCGCGCTTCGCGCTCCGCACCGTGCCGTCCGGACGTCGCGCTTTGCGCTCTGCACGATGCCATCCGGACGTCACACTTCGCGCTCCGTACGGTACCGTTCGAAGGTCGCGTTTCGCGCTGTGCACGATGCGGTTCGGACTAGAGACGTGAGCGGTATACATGACCAGTAATTTTACGATTAAAAAACGGTATGTGACCGGTGTTAAATTCACGACATCGGTAATAAAGTCATATAGTCTCTTAGTGATTAAGAATTCTCGTCAAGATACGGTGAATTTACGAAACAACGTTGCTGTAATTTTACCAAAAAATTCGTTACCGGTTATTTCACAACTATATAGACGCAGTTTTCCATTTTTTATGGTGAATTCACCAATAAAAATTTGTAACCGGTCAAACTTACGAGCATTTTTCGTGACCGTATTTTCACAACACAAAGATTGTAGAAAAAAAATGTGGATAAAAGACAGTAAAGGTACGGTAGTTTCATTGTTATTTTACCAAAAATAAAAATACCGGTATTTTCATATCTGTATAATTCTGTGATGTTCAATGTCGGTCATTTAAAAAAAATAAAAAGTCATTCGAATCAATAGAAAATGACCCATAAAATAGTCAATAGAAAATGTGGAGTATAAATTTATCGCGTTCAAAACGCAGGCAGCGAGGCCACAAGAAATTACCAATTACAACGAGGACCCAAGGCCCTAGGATGTTGAGTTATCGGTCGGTATAGTAGTAATGATAAAATACCGACGGTTGATATTCGATTTTTTTTAGTAGATGTTTCATAAAAAAAACAACACCGAACGTCGATTAATCGACGAAGACCGGAAACATGTGGACAAAGATTTATGGTCGGTAAAGCAGGTATTTTTGTCAAAAACGCTATCGGGTGTTTTTCTAATGCACTTTCGGCGGCACTGTCGCGGGTATTTCGGCTACGTCGCCATGTTGTTTACAATCGCGTAAATAGAAGGAAGTTGAAGAACAGCCTAAAAAAAAGGAGTCTTACAAATCGGTTCAGAAATACCTGCTTTACCAACCATAAACGTTTGTCCACATGTTTTCATCCGTCTCTGTCGAGTGGAATTTTATTTGATTAGTTTCTCTCGAAAACTAAGGATCTCCAAATGTTTTAATTGCGTTATTCGTAACCGCCAAACGATTCCGCATTGAATGAGCCCTATTAGAGTCGATTTAAATTTTTAAAAAATGTTTGGCTGACTTTGGGACTTTATTAGTTTTTTAATTATTGTAATTAAACAATTGATCTCAAAACGATGAAATTGATTTACCAGTCATCACCAAACGACCACCAATCGACCAGTATTTTTTTTAAATTTTTTTCCTTAAAGTTGTACGGTCAACTTTATAGAGCTTTGGAAACGGTCACGTACCGTATTTTTACGGTAAAAATACCGTAACATTACCGGTCACATTTACTGCTTACATCTCTAATATTAACCTGATCAAGAGACGCGGCAGCGTCTCGAGATATGTACATTTACCTACTTTACCATCCGAAGACGAGACGCTCCAAGACTAGAGATGTGGAATTACCGCAAAATCCTGAAGCGGTAAACTTACCAAAAAATTAGCGTATTTTTACCGTAAAATGACGACATTTTTTTTTCGCGCAATCAGGTGTTGTGGAATTACCGTCACAAATTTTTTCGATAAACATACCGTAAAAGTATGGTAAATCCAACTATTTAGATGTGGAATTACTGGTCACTTTACTTTTTGGTAAATTTACGGTCACAAAAAAGTATGACCGGTCATTTACAACTAGATAGGTGTACAGCTAGTTTTTTTTTTATTTTTTATTTTTTATTTTTTATTTTTTTCATGTATTATTATGAAATGCTGTATTCAAAGATAATTCATTATTCATTTATTGTTTGCACGTTTATCGAATACGTATCTTATTGTTCAATCACAAATTTATGGAAAGATAATTGTATATAAAGATTTTTTATTAGGCGACACGCGCGCCACAGCTGTGAAATTTCAAATCATACGACCATATGATTTTGTGACCGATGTGGTCATTTTGGAAACGGTCACGTACCGTATTTTTACGGTAAAAATACCGTAACATTACCGGTCACATTTACTGCTTACATCTCTAATATTAACCTGATCAAGAGACGCGGCAGCGTCTCGAGATATGTACATTTACCTACTTTACCGACCGAAGACGAGACGCTCCAAGACTAGAGATGTGGAATTACCGCAAAATCCGGAAGCGGTAAACTTACCAAAAAATTACCGTATTTTTACCGTAAAATGACGTCATTTTTTTCGCGCAATCAGGTGTTGTGGTATTACCGTCACAAATTTTTTCGATAAACATACCGTAAAAATATGGTAAATCCAACTATTTAGATGTGGAATTACTAGTCACTTTACTTTTTGGTAAATTTACGGTCACAAAAAAGTATGACCGGTCATTTACAACTAGATAGGTGTACAGCTAGTTTTTTTTTTATTTTTTATTTTTTATTTTTTATTTTTTTCATGTATTATTATGAAATGCTGTATTCAAAGATAATTCATTATTCATTTATTGTTTGCACGTTTATCCAATACGTATCTTATTGTTCAATCACAAATTTATGGAAAGATAATTGTATATAAAGTTTTTTTATTAGGCGACACGCGCGCCACAGCTCTGACCAAACCACTGAGAACTGACTCTTTTACCAGAGTAAGTTAAAGTCAACGCGATTGCGGCTCTATTTTTTTTTTTATCATAGTTAATTAATTTAATAATTAAGTGTAAAAAACGTTGTCGTTTTACAAAAAACATTTAGGAAATTAAGAAAACCGTGAATGCAGTTGTTATGTGATAATTACGTGGTGATTTAGAATACGTAAATAAAATCGAGAGATACATCTGCAGTGACAGGTGAACATTTAGAGACGAAAAGAGACAAAAAAACAGCGAAAAAAGTAATAAGTGCCAGTGGAAATTAGCAAATAACAAATGAGTTAATGCAAAATATACACGTCAAGCGTATAGTTCCGATAATAATGTACTTGTCAACATGTTTTACGAATATTGTGTTTAGGTTATGTTCACCCATATTTCAGTTTGGTGTATTAAATATAAATTATCTTCACAATTAAAGTGTACTAGTGCAATTAATAAATATACTAATGAAGAAATCATTGTGGAATCAATTATTTCGACCTTCTAACTTCTAACATGTGCAGCGGGTAATGATTTTTCAGGAAAAAACATTTTTAGTTGACGTAAGTGTCAAATTAAAAAAAATTAATTAATGAAAATGTATTAATGCAGGTAATTACCACTCTAAAATGATCTTATGGCAAATATAACAGAAGAAACATCTGAATTGAGATAAAATATGAGTATGCTGCAAGTTATAGCCAAAGTCAAGTACGCAGTGGGAAAATATTCACTTGTACACATATGCGTAATTAAAAATGTAATTTTTTAATTGTGGTGATAGGTATTCACCCCTTAAAAAAAGTGTAAGGGAAAAACTAAAAAAAGTGTATGAGAATTAAGGTATTTTAGAATTTTGTAGCAAGTTTCAGCCAAATTCTTGGGTTGACAGCGGAGATTGGGTTCCGGACACAATTTGAGACCCAAAAACCCAAATTTTCTTGAAATATACTCCTGTATAAAATTATTGGAAAATTACCATACTTCATGGGCATACTTTCCAGTGCTAGACTAAGAAAAATTCCAAATTTCAACTTGTTCGGTCTGTTCAGTCCAGAGCCACTGAGTGATACGGACGTCCGGGTAACACAAAATCTGGTCCGCAGTAAAAAATATCTTTAGTAATGCAATTTCCTTATTATTTTATGTCAAGAATATGTATTTTACCATGTTCAAGATATCTGAACTAAAAAAAGTTAATACATTTGAAATATATTAATTTTTGTCCGTTAAAACCTAATTTAGACCCAGGAAAGCGATTTCAATAGGCACTCCTGGTGCGTTTTTTTAAAACGTGAGTGCCTAAAAATCGTAGACAGCTCATCATAAATCGAAAATTCATAAATATTATATTTGTTAATTTTCGTTCTATGTTGAACTATCTACAATTTTTTTTTAATTGACTATGAACAATGACGCGCCGTCGCACACGTGGTCCGGGGTGAGCCAGCTTAGAAGGAACCCTGCGGTTTTGGCGATTTTTTTTTTTTTTTTTTTTTTTTTCGATTTTACGTAGTTTTAAAAGCCTATTCGATAGCGAATTTCCCGCTGATTCCAAAAATGCCGGGTGTTTGCCAGAAAAACCGAAAATTCGAATTGAAAAATGCGAAAAATGATTTTTATGTCACTCCGTGCGTAAAACGCGATATTACGCACGCTTCGCGTGCGTTATACCGCGTTTTCCGACGTCGTGAAATAAAATTTCGTACGATACAAGTGCGAAAAACCTTTTTCGGACTCGTGTGATGCTCGCCTTCGGCTCGCGCTGCAAACTCACACTCGTCAGAAAAAGTTTTTTCGCACTTGTATCGTAATGTACTATTTTGTAACTCATGCACATAATGTCGCACATTTCGTGCCCGCAAAGCGTGCGTGAGATCGCGTATTATGCTCAAGTCAACGTAGATAACTTCACGTACGCCATCTGGTGCGTGAAGTTATCTACATTACTTCACGCACACATTGGCGTGCGTGAAACTACCTAGAAGATGATCTCACGCACGCTTTGCAGACACGAAGATGTGCGACATCACGTTGACATTCGTTACAAAAAGTAGTATGTGATACATGGGCGAAAAAGCGGCCGTTACGCGCGGAGGTTAGGAAGCGGCGCACTCGCCAAATCGAGTGCTACAACGACACGAGGCGAAGCCGAGTGTTGTTTGTAGTACGAGAGGAATAATAATAGAGGAGGAATAATTGTATTGATTGTATTTATTTTAGGACATCTCGTCACAAGAGATTAACAAAATGAAGTCGCTTATCGAAGCGCAACGAAATAAGTTGCTGCTGCAGCAGCAGCAGCATCAGCAGCAGCAACCGCAGCCGCCGGAGGAGCACCAGCAGCAGCAACCGCAGCCGCTGGAGGAGCACCAGCAGCAGCAACCGCAGCCGCCGGAGGAGCACCAGCAGCAGCAACCGCAGCCGCTGGAGGAGCACCAGCAGCAGCAACCGCAGCCGCCGGAGGAGCACCAGCAGCAGCAACTGCAGCAGCAACTGCAGCCGTCGGAGGAGCAGCAGCAGCAGCAACTGCAGCAGCTGGAGCAGCACCAACAGCAGCATCAGCAGCAGCAACTGCAGCTGCCGGAGCAGCACCAGCAGCAGCAACTGCAGTCGCCGGAGCAGCACCAGCAGTAGCAACTGCTGCTGTCGCAGCAGCATCAGCAGCAGCAACTGCAGTCGCCGGAGCAGCACCAGCAGCAGCAACTGCTGCTGTCGCAGCAGCATCAGCAGCAGCAACTGCAGTCACCGGAGCAGCACCAGCAGCAGCAACTGCAGCAGCAACTGCAGCCACTGGAGCAGCACCAGCAGCAACTGCTGCCGACGCAGCAGCAGCATCAGCAGCAACTGCAACTGCCGCAGCAGCACCAATAGCAGCAACTGCAACTGCCGCAGCAGCACCAATAGCAGCAACTGCAGCTGCCGCAGCAGCACCAACAGCAGCAACTGCAGCTGCTGCAGCGGCACCAACAGCAGCAACTGCAGCTGCTGCAGCGGCACCAACAGCAGCAACTGCAGCTGCCGCAGCAGCACCAACAGCAGCAACTGCAGCTGCTGCAGCGGCACCAACAGCAGCAACTGCAGCTGCCGCAGCGGCACCAACAGCAACAACTGCAGCTGCCGCAGCAGCACCAACAGCAGCAACCGCAGCTGCCGCAGCAGCACCAACAGCAGCAACTGCAGCTGCCGCAGCAGCACCAACAGCAGCAACCGCAGCTGCCGTAGCAGCACCAAGAGCAGCAACTGCAGCTGCCGCAGCAGCACCAAGAGCAGCAACTGCAGCTGCCGCAGCAGCACCAACAGCAGCAACTGCAGCTGCCGCAGCAGCACCAACAGCAGCAACTGCAGCTGCCGCAGCAGCACCAACAGCAGCAACTGCAGCAGCAGCAACTGCAGCCGCTGGAGCAGCACCAGCAGCAACTGCTGCCGACGCAGCAGCAGCATCAGCAGCAACTGCAGCTACCGCAGCAGCACCAACAGCAGCAACTGCAGCTGCCGCAGCAGCATCAGCAGCAAATGTTGCCGCAGCAGCACCAGCCGCCTATCGATCATTCTTCGCAGGTAGTGTATCAAGAGACGCGGTAGCATCTCGACGCCAAGTATCTTTTTATTCCGAGAAATTACTAACACTGTTTTTATTTTCGCTAATATAATTTTCTTTTATTTTCTAGGCACAGCAGCCGATTATAACCGCGCCGATGGGGACGTGGCCATCGGCAATTACCTCGCCCTATTGGCAATGGCCATGGCAAGTGGCTGCGTCTATGCAGCCGCAGCTACAGCCGGCGCTGGCGCTGATACAGCCGCTGCTGCAGCCAGCGGTGGCGCCGATGCGGCCCTTGCTGCAGTCAGCGGTGACGCCGATATTGCCGCTGCTGCAAAGACCGCAAGATGTGCTTGTAAGTAATCAATTTGATACAAAATTGTTCGCTACGACATTTCTTTTTTCAACATTTTTTATTACTTTTTTTTTGCAATGGCAGACTCCGGGACGGGCCCTGGAACACGCGCAGCTGCCATTGCAGCGGCAACAGCAGCCGCGGGCCGACCTCCTCCGCACCCAACAGCCGATCCACTGGCAAGCCGGCCGCAGGCAGCAGCGAAGGCAAGAAAAAAATCGACGGGCTCGCGAAGCGATCAAGGCGCTTCGTGCCCTCGACCGTAATTTGGTGGCCGCGGGCTTCGAGACGCCGCTGGCTCAGCTCCGCCGCGAGAACGAGGAGCGCGCGAGGAACCATCGTTCATAAGTTATTTTATTTTTCTAAGTTTTTTCTATTTTATAAGAGCGAAGCAAAACGAAACGTGCGTGAAGCAGGCACTTCACGCTCGCTGTGGTATAAATAATGGTATATAACGATACGAGTGTGATTTCTTTTTCTGACGACTATGACTTTGCCGAACACAAGTATTGCAATCACAAGAGGAAAAAGTGTCTCACATGAGTTTCGTACAACACTGTATTTCACTCGGTGCAGGAAACTTGGTTTCACGCACATCTTGCGAGCGTCAAATCTCGATTTCGCGCCTTGTGAAGTAAAATTGTATACGATACTCTTATGTCACGATTGCAAGAAGTGCGATTTCTCGCTCGCGAAGCGTGTATATAAAGGATCTACGCCGTTTCTCTGAAGTTTTCTGAATATTCCAGATCCGGTGAATACTCTGCAATATTCAGAAAACTTCAAAGAAGCGGTGTAGAGCCTTTATGTTAGTGATTTGTACGATAATGTAAGGTCTGAAGCCGTTTCTTCGCTGGGCGAGTCATTCGACGTTCTCGCTGCAACTCGAACGTCGGCGCGAACACGTCAAATGGCTAGTGCCATCTATACGTCAATGTAGGGACTATACTCATGTTCTTCCTTATCGGCTGAAAGTCTAACCTAAAACAATCTGACCTCGCGATCGCAGTTTACGCTTTACGTGAATTGAGTTTATATAATCGATATTTTGCCGGGTCTGGGATATTCAGAAAACGTCAAAGAATCGGCGTTGAGTCCTCTTGTAATTGGTTTGCGTGATAATGCAAGGTCTGGAAGCTGTTTCTTCGCTGGGCGAGTCTTTCATGCTCTTCTTTATCGGCTGAAAATGTAGCCAAAACCAATCTGACCTCGCGATCGCGGTTTACGCTTTACGTGAATTTAGTTTATATAATCGACTTTTCGCCGGTGCTCGAATATTCAGAAAACTTCATACAATCGGTGTAGACCCTTTATGTAATTGGTTTGCACGATTACACAAGGTCTGGAAACCGTTTCTTCAACGTGCTCGTTGCAGCTCAAACGTCGGCGCGAGCGCGCCGATGGACTCGCTCAGCGAAGAAGGCATCTGCGCCATCTATGCGTCAATGTAGGAACTACATTCATGCTCTTCTTTACCGGCGCGACGTCTAACCAAAAAAATGTTAACTACGCGACCGCAGTTTACGCTTCATGTCGATTTAGTTTGTGCAATCGACATTTGGCCGCTTCTGGAATATTCAGAAAACTTCAAAGAATCGGCGATGATTCTGATTTGGCACACGTGAGTTCCCCAAACGATTATATCTCACAGCAAAGGTGCTGTTGATATTTCCAGCGGCCATATTGGATTTCGGAGGTTCAGAAATATACGATTTTTTCTATTTCCTGCTTGTTTTTGACAAAAAATCGCATCATCGCCGAAGCGTTTATATTCATACAACAACTCTGCCAAAGTTGAAGCATATCTGTAGCGTTATAACGACGTAAAGCGTAAACTGCGAAATTGCCTATTTTTACCGACCAATGTCGGTAAAAAAATCTACTCCAGCAGCCCCTTAAGGCCATTGTCATATTCCCAGACTTTTGGGCGAGTTTTGGGTCTTTCCGGGACCACTGACCTACAAGGGTAACGTGATCGGACGGTGGGTTCGCTGTTTTTGGTCGAGTTTTTTTTTAGGTCTTCCCGGGACCACCCTTCACAGACAACGTAAAGTTGGGACTAGCTTAAGGCCGCGATGTTCCTTTCCCAAATGTTTTGGTCGAGTTTTACGTCTTCCCGGGACCATTACCACCCACGATCTCCAGATAACAGTACAGATAACAATAGACGGCTACGTCGAAGGTAACATTATCCTACCGATCTTAGTCAGGTACGGTGGGCGCCGTTATGGCAGTTACATCTAGTCAGTCGATAGCATTAACAAAATAACAAAGATAGCGTTAACACAGTCGGAGGTAGCACTAACGGAGATAGCATTAACAAAAAACTATAAACGGTAGTACTACCAAAAGAGAGTATTGTCTCGGAGGTAACACATAAAAAAAAGAAAAGTATCAAAAGAGATAACACGGCAGTGAAAAACCAGGCGGATCGCCTTAACAAAAGAATATCGCAGTTTGCGTGGAGATAACGCAGCAGGGAAAGAAAAAAAAAGATTGTCTCAAAGATAACAGAGCCGATGACGTTGCCTCGCCTCGGCTTCCCTCAATACCAAGAGGGTCCCGGGAGGAAGTCCCGGTAATCCACTTGGTGAGAGTAAGGCTCGTCGCCGTACTCGCTTTCTTGCGGTGTCTTTCTTGCGACTCGCGGGTACTCCACCGCTGGTGGTGCTCGTGCCTGTGAGTCCTGATGGGCGTATTCCGAACGCCCATGAAGCCCATGGTGCCCTGAAGACGCCGTAGTCGTCTGGCCGAGGGGTCGTGCGTGTACTGATCTGGGCACTCTCCGGACGCTGATGATGGGGTCTCTCCGACAGGGCCCTTGGGATCTGGTCGCGTGGGAGGTTGCGCCCCAGAACTGGCACATAGGGCCCTCTAGTCTCCCATCCCTGCGAACAGCGTGGGCACGTCCTCATGGTCACGTGCCGATACCCGCAGCCGTAACAAAAGAGGTCCCGACTCGGGTTCGGGCACTGACGGTACGTGTGTCCGGACCGACGGTAGTCGAAACAGAAGACCCCTGATCGTTCCCGTTGAACGGGGCGGGAGCTCGTGACCACTGGCGGAGATGGCGTCAGGGGTGGTGTCTCCAATAACACCTGGGCCTGCGTTGGTCTGCCTCTGAGGAGCTTTTCGTAGTCGAGTCTCATCGTGGCCACCCTGGCCACAGTTGCTGGTGCAGCGTCAGACTCCGTGGAAGCGAGGCTGGCATCCGTCGGGATGGTGGTCGCGTCCGACAAAGAGGAAGTCGACGGGGCCGAAGTCGCTTCCGACTCACCGGGGAGGTCGTCGTCCGCTTCCATCTCCAGATATTCGTCATCCTCGACGAGCTGCACCTGTCTCTCCAACACCTCCACCGAAGTGATCCGGATTTGAGGTGTAGTCGGGGTGGCGTCGTCGGATTGAGTGACGACTGTCGTCGCGCTTGCCAAGCTGACGGTGCGTGAGCTGCTGGAGCTGGAGCTCGAGCTCGAGGAGGAGCTGTCGTCCTCTGGGCGCGCTGGGAACGGTGACGCCTGCGGATTTCCCGCCAGGGCACCGGTGATGGCGCTGACTAATGGGGACTCGGGATCCGAGCTCTGCATTCTGCCTGGTATTCTTCCCTATTTTTTTCCTGTAGGGGTAGAAGTGCACGGATGATGTGGTGAAGAGAACAGCGAAATGGTTAAAGTAGGAGAGATAACGAGGTAAAAGGTAGTCAAACTGCGAGAAAGATTTAGGTAACGAAGGGGTAATTGGGGTCTAAATTAACGTGTGCGCGCGTCCCTTCCCGTGGGAGTCGGCTCGGAATCCGGAGCTCGATACGGTTTCAGGTCTTGAACCGAGATAACGCCTTGCGCTCGACCCGCGAGGTCGGTCAATTCATATCGCACCCGAGATAACTTCTTGGAGATAACAAATGGGCCGTCGAACGGCTTGGCCAAAGCAGCCGAAAACTGTTTGGCGGCGTTCGACAAATGATGGGTGCGGCGAAGCACCAGGTCCCCGACAGCGAACTCTCGATCACGATGACGGAGGTTATAATAGTGAGCTTGGCTCTGGTTGGCCTCACCCAGCGCGTGCACCAAAGTTTTTCGTAGGGTTTCGAGTCGCTTCATGCGATCCACCCACTCCTGTGGTTTCCTCTCCGAAATCTCTACATCCCCCTCGATTTCCCGTTTCGGTGAGATCGCGGGCAGGGGCTCTCGGCCAAAGTTCGCGAAAGCGGGAGTGACGTTAAGGGAGCCGTGGTGCGCAGAGATATAGGCGAACCGAAACTCACGCAAATGTACGTCCCATTCACGTTGGTCGCTCTCGATGTAAGCCCGAAGCATCATTTTCAATACCCGATTCACCGTCTCGACCGGGTTGACCTGGGGGTGATAGGGCGGCGTCGTAGTATGGCGAGTGCCTGTGAGCTTAGTTAGGCCCTGGATCTCCTTGTTAACAAACTCGGTGCCGTTATCGGTAAGCAACACCCTTGGTGTGCCCCAGCGGCAGATAACAATGTCGTTCAGGGCTTCGCTGACCGCTTTTCCAGTGGCCCGACGCAAGGGAACAACCTCGATCCACTTCGTGAAGAGGTCTTGGATCACGAGAATATAAGAAAAACCAGCTTTGCTACGCGTCACTGGTCCCATAATATCCGCAGCTATCGTCGTCCACGGCTCTTCGCTAACCCGGCGACCCATGTGGCCTGCGGGTGGTCTCTGTTCGACCTTGACGCGCTGGCAAATTCGCATGTGCAAATGTGGGCCACCACGTCTTGCAGCATCTTGGGCCAGTAGTACTGGTTGCTCAGCCGGCGGAATGTTTTATTGACGCGGAGATGTCCCGACTGGGGAGTCTCATGACACTCGGAGATAGCACGGGATCGGAGCTCCCGAGGTAACACCAACTTCCAATCGTCCAGATCGGCCATTTCCACTGCGATAAAGTTGTTCAAGCGGTGGTAGTAGAGTCTACCGTCCGTGATCCGCCAGTCAGGGAAACGATCTGGGGCATGCATGACGTCTCGATACCGTCGTGAATACCAGCGATCTTCCGTGGTTGCGATGCCGAACGCGGCCTCCTGGGTGCTCTCTGTACTCTCAGGAGTTCGAGATAACGCATCCGGAACGTGGTGGAGCCCACCGCGTCGGTAAATGATCTTAAGGTCATATTCTAATAGTTCGAGGGCCCAACGAGCTAACCATCCTGTTGGATTCTTCAAATTGTGAAGCCAACGTAGGCTGCTATGGTCGGAGATCACGGTGAACGTGTATCCCTCCAGATAACAGCAACATTTCCTAATAGACCAGATAACAGCTAAGCACTCCTGTTCAGTGACCGTGTACTTCCTCTCTGCGTCAGTCAGAGAACGACTGACATAGGCGATTACGCGCTCCTGTCCGTCAATGACTTGTATCAGGACAGCTCCTAGGCCTACGCTACTCGCGTCGGTCTGGAGGGTGAAAGATAGCTCAAAGTTCGGACACGCTAGGATCGGAGCCGTCGCGAGGTGGGTCTTGAGTTGGTGGAACGCGGTTCGTTGTTCCTCGGCCCATACCCAGGGCTGAGTCCCTTTGGTGAGGCGGGTCAAGGGTTCCGCGATCGTGGCGAATTCGGGGACGAACCGGCGGTACCAGGAAGCCATTCCTAGGAACCGACGTAACTGCTTGAGATTTTGTGGCGCGGGGTAATCAACTACCGGCGCCACCTTCTCTGGGTCTACCTGCAGGCCCTCCGAATCCACAATGAGTGATGCCCACTTGCACACATTCCGATTGGACACAGCCCGATTGGACACACAATATTGGACACATGAAGATTGGACACAAGCCCGATTGGACACATCAACATTGGACACAAGCCCGATTGGACACATCATTATTGGACACATGCCCGATTGGACACATGCCCGATTGGACACAAACCCAATTGGACACATCATTATTGGACACAAGCCCGATTGGACACAAAACCGATTGGACACAATCCCGATTGGACACATCAACATTGGACACAAGCCCGATTGGACACATCATTATTGGACACAAGCCCGATTGGACACATCAACATTGGACACAAGCCCGATTGGACACATCATTATTGGACACAAGCCCGATTGGACACATCAACATTGGACACAAGCCCGATTGGACACATCATTATTGGACACAAGCCCGATTGGACACATCAATATTGGACACATGCCCGATTGGACACATGCCCGATTGGACACACGCCCGATTGGACACACGCCCGATTGGACACACGCCCGATTGGACACATGCCCGATTGGACACATGCCCGATTGGACACATGCCCGATTGGACACATGCCCGATTGGACACATGCCCGATTGGACACATGCCCGATTGGACACACGCCCGATTGGACACACGCCCGATTGGACACATGCCCGATTGGACACACGCCCGATTGGACACATGCCCGATTGGACACACGCCCGATTGGACACATGCCCGATTGGACACATGCCCGATTGGACACATGCCCGATTGGACACATGCCCGATTGGACACATGCCCGATTGGACACATGCCCGATTGGACACATGCCCGATTGGACACATAACCGATTGGACACATGCCCGATTGGACACATGCCCGATTGGACACAAGCCCGATTGGAAACAAACCCGATTGGACTCATGCCTGATTGGACACATGCCCGATTGGACACAAACCCGATTGGACGCAAGATGCAATATCGTACGAAGCTTCGAGAATATAACGGCATGGTCATGAAAGCCAAAAGAACCAGCTGGGAACGTTTTGTAACGCAAGAAGGAAATACGAACCCATGGGGTATAACGTATAAACTCGCAACAAAGAAGTACTCGCCAAGCAAAGCAATGAGTACAATCAAACTTGCTGGTAGAAACCCAACTACCACATGGAATGAAACTGCGAAACTGCTCCTCGACTCACTGGTCCCAGATGACCACGAGGCCGAGGACAGTCTAGATCAGGCGCAAACCCGCCAAAAGGCAAGAGAGGTACCAGACAGCCCGGACGCTAATGTCTTTACAAGACAGGACGTTCGATGGGCAATAATGTCGTTGAATAACGGAAAGGCACCAGGCCTGGATGAAATAGAAGTGGAGGTGTTCAAAAGGGCTGCCCTTAGCATCCTTGACGAGCTCACCACTCTATACAATGACTGTTTAAAATGGGGAGTATTCCCTAAGGACTGGAAAATAGGGTCAATATGTGTACTCCAGAAAGGACCAGAGAAAGACGAAACAGACCCAAAGTCTTTCAGGCCAATCTGCCTATTACCGGTACCCGGAAAGGCCTTGGAGAAACTGATTAATCGGCGACTCCAAGCAGTCTTTCACGGGGAAGAGTTTTGCCCCAAAACGCAATTTGGATTTAAACCAAACCTCTCTACAGAGGATGCATTGCACAAGCTAAGAGAGTGCATAGCTCGAGGACGAGAAAAATACACATTGGGAATACTATTTGACATATCTGGCGCCTTCGACAATGTTTGGTGGCCAAACATTCTTGTTGAACTCCAGAACCGCAATTGTCCTAAGAATATATACAAATTGCTGGAAAATTATTTCCATGAGCGAGAAGTAAAAATCGTAGCTGAATGTAATTGGGTTGCAAAGGCTGTAACAAAAGGTTGTCCACAAGGATCAATTCCTGGACCCTCGTGTTGGAACCTAATCTTCGATGGGCTCCTCACGACATTAGAAAATCAAAATGCGGAGCATATCGCATATGCAGATGACCTCATAATACTTGTTCATGGCAACAGCCGCGCCGAGCTAGAGAGGGTCGGCCAGGCGTTTGTCGATCAAGTATACAGATGGTGTACAGAGCACAAACTAAAATTGTCAGAAACAAAGAGCGAAATGATCCTTCTCAAAGGACGCCTTGATACGAGAA